>CM052339.1:9262709-9293151 GCA_028455595.1 Lasioglossum vierecki | reverse complement strand
TATATATATTATATATTATCTATATATTATATATATATATATATTATATTATAGTTGTTAACTATAATGGTATTTACCACTATAATCATTACACCTTGCACTAGAAACCCTAACTTGTTTAATAAATTTATATTTTTCGAACATGTTTATCATCACAGTCGATAAAAATTTGAATAAACACACGGATACCTTGAAAATCACTGAGTGTAACGGTATGAACGTGTTCAGACTAGAGCTCCGGGGTACTCGCAGATGCCTCTCTTTCGAGGAGGAGAATCCGTTTGAACCCTAGGGAAACTCTTGAGGAACAAGCGGGGCCAACGCGAAACCTCCAAAGCGGATCGGCGGGAATGTTTATATTCAGTTTAGCATCCATTAGTGATCGTATTAAAACTGAAGATCCGCACTGGCGCAAACTACTTTCAAATAGCAGTACTATTTCGATCCACTTTGCACGTGGATGACTAGAATGTACCATCGAAAATTCATGGTGGGGAATGCCAATTTCTTGATCGAAACAATCCTGAATGTTCAACCAAGAATCGAAATTCGATTAATTAGAACTGCTGAACGCGAGGATGAATATCTTGCAGGTATGACAAAAAATAATATAGAAACGATACTATCGAAATAAAATTGAATACCAACTGGGGATTAAATCTGTTATAAAAATTTCTATCCATATATTATTTTAACGATACTCTTATGCCATAGATAACATTGAATACGTTAAGGGTGCAATTGTTTTTACGAACGCAAACACTCAGGATCGATAAGGCTCAAGTACTATCGAAATAAAATTGAGTACCAACTGAGAATTAAATGTTATAAAAATATTTATCCGTATATTATTTTACCGATACTCTTATGTCATAGATAACATTGAATACGTTAAGGGTGCAATTGTTTTTACGAATACAAACGCACAGGATCGATAAGGCTTTAGTTATAAAGCTCAAGTACTATCGAAATAAAATTGAGTACCAACTGGGAATTAAATCTGTTATATAAATACCTATCCATATATTATTTTACCGATACTCTTACGCCATAGATAACATTGAATACGTTAAATGTGCAATTGTTTTTACGAATACAAACACACAGGATCGATAAGGCTACGTTGGACAACGTTAAACGTTCGATTTTCACCTCGGTATTGTACTTTTCAAGCAACGAGGCGGTTGCTGACGCTAAACTGAACCGGTTTATCAATCAAGGCTATTATTTAAACAACCGTTTACACGTAAACTCAGGAATCAACGCATGTACCGGCCGGACGCGGCTCATTAATTAAACGCAATGCGCCACTGATTTGTAGTTAAGCGAATCAATTAATTATCGTTTAACACATTCGATTGTTTCGATAATCACCTTCCGCGTGTCGAGCTTTTACGTGTTCGAACAATGAAAAGGAACTTTATTGTTTGACGGTAATTACGCGGCTATCGCTCCACCCTGTACTGACAGATTATATGTAATAACTACATCCCCTGAAAATTCGCGCGTTATAATTCCAATTATTCCGTGCCCGTTCAATGAATCGCCTGGCGGAACTTATTTTTCCATTTGGAATACTGCATTAAATTTTTCCAGAGGTATTAAAAATTTTGATTCATTGAGCAGTGGGATAAGTCGCCGTGTACACAAATAATTTGTACAAGCGTAAACAATTGCACTTAATAAGATGCCGTAGGGATTTAATTAATTTAAAATGTATTGTCATGATTAAACTGCGGATCTAGATGCAAAAATCTTTCCATCTGAATCGCGAGAAACTCGGGTAAAAGGAAAATTTAATTTCTTCCTTGATACATCCAGTTGGTTAAAAAAAAAAAATTTTTCCTTTAAATTATTCTAATGTTTTTGCTGCTGTAAGTTGCATACTCATTTTTGTCATAAATGCATATAATTTGCAGTCTAGTCATGATCCCCATCCCAACACTAATCAAGGAATGGTCTAACACAAATTTGTCCATTGCCATTTAAAAAAAAATGTTGGAACCTATGCGCCGATATCATTAATTTATGCTTAAAGCAATTTACGGTCGATCGATCGATATTATTTAATATTTAACTAATATTTAACTCGTAGGGTTAGACTACACTATAGCTTGGTGACATCAGACAAGTTCTGACTAGAGCATCTCCACCACCATTTTCCTCAATTCACAAATTGATTCAAGTTATGTCAAGAGTTGTCCCGCTTGCGAGAATTGACCTGTTGGCTCCCGGACCGATGTAAATTTCACCGTGCGCCGCTGTACAAAGATTCGTTCGATCGGAGAGCAAGTGTACTCAGAATGGGGAGGCACAGGCGGCTAAAACAAAGAAGACTAGAAGCTCTCGCAATAACTCCGATCCCATTTCTTTCGTCAAACGAAAGGAGGACGGCGTCTAATGGCTGTAGGGGTGTGGGCAGTGTTGTAGGAACGGAATCGCAACGGGGAGTTAGAAGGGGGCCCCGGTTGGCTCTTATTAAGGGATCCTTCGTCAGTGAGTCGGGGCTTACGACGCGGTCTTTGCATTTCAGGACGAAAAGTTTAACGATATTCATACAAAGCCGGATGATATCGCGGCCGGTTCGTAGCGGTCTGGACGGTCGGGGGAGAGCCGCGGGATCTGCAAATGAGCACTTTTTCCGCGCAATTCCGGCAGCCAGTGTTATTTCGCCGGTGGAGAGCTGAATAAAAGGAAAAGAAAGCCCGGCAAAGTGATGGAGATGTTAAGGAAAATATCCTCCCTCGACCCTCTGTTTCGCCCCAGCCGCACGCCCAGTTTGTTGAGATGCGACGAACCGTGAAAGACGCTCGTCTTATCTTGGAGCCGTGCGCGAGATACCTCGTCGTCCCTCTCCCCTCTTATTGTTCCTCGACCTTCTCCTCTTTGGACCTTTTTTCTTCTCTCTTTCTCTTTCGCTCGTCTGGATATTCGCGTCTGCTCTTTTCCCGAGTCCTTCCACCTGACTCCCGCTTCTATTTCTACCTTATTCCCTCTCACTCGATAGTGCGATTTACTTTTGCGGTTCTCACGGGCAAACGTGCACCGATCGACCCTCTCATCCATGACAAACATCATCCCGGTGGAACGGAGAGCACCGTTTTGATTCCCGCCGATATTTATGACGGGAGATGGAACAAATGATATTTATGTGGCTTCGTGCGCTGCACGGTGCAACATGATGTATATCCGTCTGGCATTTTTACGTTGTCCATCTTCCTTGTTCTTTCTTATATTTTCGAATAAATTATGGATTTTATCTTTCGTTAAGTCGGGCTGCATTAATGTTCACAGGACGCACCTGTCTTCCAGACTTCAAGGTGGTCTTTGATTCTTTGATGAAACATCCCGTCAAGATTACCTATTGATGCTTATAGAGTAGTATAGTTATTACTAATGAAAAACAAATTCAACCGAGTATAATATGTGGACCTTCAACTCTTGAAAAAGCAGAAGCTAACGTACGAAAATAATGCTCGTGCTTCAAGTACTTCTGTAGAGAGCTCTATTGGTGCAACCTCTAAATTATTGCTGACAAACGCCTCTTGTTCACGAATTTCTAATAAATTGTGGATTTTATTTTTCTTTAAGTCGGGCTGCATTAATGTTCACAGGACGCACCTGTCTTCTAGACTTCAAGGTGGTCTTTGATTCTTTGATGAAACATCCCCCATAATGATGTTGGCGTTATTGATGCTTATAGAGTAGTATAGTAATAACTAACGAAAAAACAAATTGAACCGAGTATAATATGTGGACCTTCAACTCAAGAATACATACATTTCTTAAATCTTACAGTTTATTTCTTTAATGTTAATATTGTATTCGAAAATGTTCAACATATTCCTTAGTTATAGTTCATAAGTTATCCCTGTAATGTTAACATGCACAGCCATGTGGGGTTTCACAGCTTAATAAAAAAAAACTCTTGAAGAAGCAGAAGCTAACGCACGAAAATAATGCTCATGCTTCAAGTACTTCTCTAGAGAGCTATATTATATATCTCTGAATTATTGCTGACAAACGTCTCTTGTTCACGAACAGTCATATCATCCAGCACTTTCAAGACTGCGTACAAAATGTTACCCATTGGAATTTAAATATACCTGCCGCATGAAGAAGCTTGTATATTATTTAATATCTCCGGGATGATATTCCTACATTCTGTCACACTACGTCACGACGTTTTAATGTTCCCCATGAAATGTCAATGTTTATGTGTTTGCACGAATGGATCCCTGGTACAATATGAGAAGCATCTACCTTGCATTTGTACGTAAAAAGTCATGCTGTTGAAAGAATAACTTTGCTGAAGTTTATTTGACATCAATATATTATACGTTGTTAAATTTGTCTTTAAACTAGTTATTCCATAAAAAATGAAATGTCAATGTTTATTTGTTTGCACGAATGAATCCCTAATGCAACATGGGAAGCATCTACCTTGCATTTGTACGTAAAGTCATTCTTTTCAAAGAATAACTTTACTGAAGTTCATTTGACATCAACATATTATACATTGTTAAATTTGTCTTTAAAAATTTGTCTTGGACCATCTGGTATGATTGAAAAGTAACGAAAATATTTCAAGTAAAAGTGTTAAAGGATTCAAAGTCTCAAAGGATTAAGAAACTGTTTTCTGATGCAAATGCAGCGACACGCGATCACGATGATATTTTCAAATAATAATTGAAGGGAGTCTATATAATTTTCCCATCGAAATGGGAATAATCGATGTCTACAGTGGCCGATAAAAGAGTTTCCTCGCGGCGTCGAATAATTTCTTCAGAGACTACTTCCTCTCTGGTCGTGTTCAGCTATCCCTTCAGTGTTTCCGCCTCCCGTCAAAATCCGATCGAGACCGCGCGAAATCCTTCAATTTGCGTGGATCCATTTGAATTTCATTCACCCTTGTACCTACACAAACCTCGATTTTAAACTGATTGGTCGGAGAAGAATTGTTCATAGTTCGCCGAGGGCTCGCCCCGTGTATTTATACAGTTCCGAAGGCGGTAATCGGACACGGGACTGATTAAATTCCGTCCGCGCGTAAAGCCTGTTTGCAAAAAATTTCCTTTTTACCGTCGCAGCTTGCAATTCCCCCCGGGGAATCCTGGCGCCGAGGGAATTTTACGTGTTCCACAGGGCTGGTTTCGACGGAACTTATAACGACATAGCTGAAAAATATAATTCCCACATTACACGACTTCATTTTGCATTAATGGAAGAAATGACAGCACCGTGTGCGTTGCACATGCGTTTCCTCTGGTTTTTAGACTCCTTCAGGCGTTGCTATTCTATTTCCGGACCGGATAATGAGCTTCGCGCGAATTCTTGCGCATGAAATTTCGAAGCCCGCGGAAACGGAACGCACGAAACCGATGTTCGATGGTCTCGTTACATCGCAGCCAGTCCGATAATTGGCAGAATACGAAATTTTTGTACAGAATTCAGAGTTCTATCCTATTAAAAATGTTTGGGAATCACTGTACAAAAATTGGAAAGTCTGGTTCAACCTGCATTGAAATAGAAATTTATTTTGATAGGTTGAAAATAATATAACGTTATTTTAGAAGAAGATAATATTAACATTATTGCAGATTGTATGCAAACAAATTAGTGTTTCGCTAACTTTAATTCATAATTAAAGTGTGTTCTCATTTAGTCTTTTCTTGGGAAAGCAGAATCAATCAAAGCAAAAAAGAGCACCACGGAAACAGGAGAAAAAGTTGTATTATATTAAGAATTTCATTGAATTCAATTATCGTGGGAAGCTTCTTGAAATTTATTTCACTACACTTATTTTGTTATTTCTTATTCGTTCGTATGAATATACAATATGGAGATTCCCATTGTCACGAGTAAATGTCGAGAAAGTAGAATGAAGTTTTCTATTCTGTAATAAAAGTCGATCAAAATTCCGCGAGCTACGAAGCTGTAAAGATCTACGATCTGATAATGCAAAACAAATAATAATTACCGTAAAGAGTTATTTCTATCGAAGAGAGAATTCAAGGAATAATTATTTGTAGGCTGATACTTCTAAGACGAGGTTCCTGTAGAAATTCCCGCAAGATAAATGAACCGGAATCCCTTTGACTTCACACGACCGCGGAGCTTTAGTGAGAGGATTTCCTTCGACATTCTGTTCGTTGTCCGCAACGTCCTCCCTCGTTGCACACGATTGTCGCAATTACTGCGATTAAATTGGGTTAACCAATTACGAGCCTTCCAACTAAGAATTTCGGAAACTCCGAGCAATGTCAGTTTCGGAGCCTTCGCACGTATTCGCAAACTGCGGGTTCGTTTAAAAACACTGCGGGATCGCCGCCTCAGTAATTTACAATATCGCATTAAAAAGTAATTAATTCACTTGTTTCATTCGTAACAGAAATTACCTCTGAGACTCATTTTTGTCTACCTTCTTAAAATTTAGTAAATCTTGTGCATTAACCCCTTGCAGTCGAAGCTAGTTTTACTCGAAAATTAAACAATTCTTTTGGCCGAGAATAATTTCATTGTATATGATTTTTTTCATTTTATGGATATGAAATTTATATGATAGCTGATATAATACTTAAATGTTTAGTAATTATTCAAAAGAAACAAATTTAATTATGTGAATTAAATTTTGAATAATGGTACAGCAATTTTTAATGGTAACACTGAGTCACACAACTTGAGTCTTTAAGTAAATCGAATTGATACCCACGTTTTTCTAAATTTTAAATGAATCTAATAATGTTGTATATGGAAAGTGTTACTATTGATAAATTAAATTTATGCTGTAAAAGTAAATTACTAAATTTTTCCACGCGTCGGGCATCGAACACTACAGTTACGAGTACGATTTTCAATCGGGCTCTTCAAACGAATTTTTGTTCAATATTGTTTCGTGAAATATTAATCCGAGTAAACAATATTTTTTGTTCGAATCGGAGATGAAGTTGGACGATACTTATTTTCATTAAACTAACTTTTATCAGACTGCATGCCCATCGGGGATAAAGTATATGACTAAATAAATATTTGACAGGATGATTGCGAGGAAAAATTGTGCTTCCAATGAGAGTAGCTGGCAATATCTACATTTCAGTGCATGAGACGGGTATGATTGGATTAAATCGGGATTCATCAGCCATTTCAATTCACTTTAACGCAATACACAACTGATTGTATAGCTGTCAGAAGCATTATATTGAAAACGGAGGATACTTTCACGTGTAGGATTGATTAATATGTATGCCTATACAATAATAAATGTACTCATTCATTGTAACCATTAATTTGCGAATAATTCTTGATCTATTAAAACGGTTGCATACTACCGAAAATTAAATTCTACTTATCTTTGATGAATCGCTAAATTCGAACGTTTGCGTCGATCACAAGGAGAAGTCGGTCACAATGGCGGAGTCGTCAATTTTGATTAAACATTTTCTGGCGAATCTAAAGCAAAAACAATTCGTTAAGAAAATTAATTATTAATTTAAAAAAATTCATTGATACAAATCATCTCATAACTGTTTACATAATTAAATAGAATAAAATAACTACTTCAATGCAAAATAGATATTTGCTAGCGAAGTCAACACCTTTGTTTATACTTGAAATACTAAATTCAAAGTTTTGAGACTGTAAGTTTCATATGCGAGTAATTAAAAATTAATAAAACAGAATCAGAAGATTTGACACGTACCACGTGATGTGTACGGATATCATAAAATGAAATGTTCATTATCTTGGTAAGTAACAACGTATTTAACAAAACAAATTACTAGACAGCGGGACTATGTAAAATAACAATTTTTTACTCGATTTGCAACGAACTGGAGTGAAGTAGACATTTATTGTCTTTCGTAATATATTTAATAGGTTACAAACGATATGTCAGTACTTTTAAATTGTTCCAATGATTTACTGTCTTAACTTACACCTACTCATTATTATCATAATTGCATAAAATGTTCAAACAAACGCTCCTTCGTGCACACTCATTTGTTTATTTCATACTACCAAATTCACTCCAGACATTTTTGTCTCTCGCTCATTATATGTGTGTCTCATTCTCGTCACACGTGTTCTCAGTATAACTCTGTTATCATAGCCAGATCTACGGAAATCAATAATTAAACGATTACGGCATTTCGTTCGCAACAATCCATTCGGAGTGTAAGGTTAATATGGTTTATGCAGCGTTAATATATCTCGCTTTGACTCGGGCCAATTAAATACCAAGCGAACAGCTGAAGCAGGGTAATTATAGTCGTTAATACGCGAGGAGGAATCGCCTAATGGCCACGTGACTGCGGGTGTTCTGAAGTTGGCATCCATTCACCATCCGTGAGTATACCTTAAAATAAGGGGGATTGGGGAATGCAGTTTTGCAATGCGGAACCTACAAACGGCGTATCGGTCGCTCTGTGTCGGAGGGAATCCGGAGCTGCAGGGGACAGGTACGCAGGTGTTCGAACACGGGCCGCGTATCCGACGAGTTATCGTGCGCGGAACCAAACGGGTCCGAGCGAAGCCCGACGTGTTTTCATCGGTTCGAGATCGATCACGCAGGGTGCAGTTAGGTTCACGAGCGGACCACGCCGCACAGTAGTCCGGATCGAGGAATTTAGTGACATCCTGTCAGAAAGTCAACCTCTCCGAACCGATATCTATCGAATTTATGTTGCTCTCTAAACGTCTAAGAACCTCAAAAACATAGATAGCAATGCAACCGAATAAATACTTTTGTTACGAACATTTATAACCAAATTGACACGGCAATCAATGTGTTAAACAAGCACACGATTTATCAGTAGACAGCGGATCCTTGTGCAAGATAAAAATGCTCCACCTGGACATATTTAAACGTCTACGAACCTCAAAAACATAGATAACAATGCAACCGAATATATACTTTTGTTACGAACATTTATAACCAAATTGACATTGCAGTCAATGTGTTAAACAAGCATAAGATTTATCAGTAGACAGCGGATCCTTGTGCAAGATAAAAATGCTCCACCTGGATATATTTAAACGTCTACGAACCTCAAAAACATAGATAACAATGCAACCGAATAAATACTTTTTTTACGAACATTTATAACCAAATTGACACGGCAGTCAATGTGTTAAACAAGCATAAGATTTATCAGTAGACAGCGGATCCTTGCTCCATCTGGACATATTTAAGAAATAAGATATATTCAATATTACATTCAAATATTTTCGTATAATAACTACATTCAATCAAAATAAAACAATCAAATCAAGCTGGAAGCTTGTATTCTTCAATTACCATTTTGTTGAATATAAGTAAGTGCCCGGTGATGTATCGTGATGTACGTTCAGTAGATTAAAAATAATATAACTGCTTTATAATGTTTTTATAAATATAATTATAAATATATAAAAATAATTATAAATATAAATATAATATTTTTTACAAAATAATATAAATTCTTCCCATACATGCATAAAATCCGTTGTCCATTTATCAGCTTGTGGATAATTGAAAGAAAATAATGTTACATTGTAGTTCGGAAGTTTTATCAAAACGTTACCGAGTCCTTCGATCCGAATTACTGTGCGTGGCGACTAACAAAAAAGGGATTCGTCGAATAGAGCGAGGCGGAAATAATGACGCAAAGGCGACACCCTGTTCACGAATCCCACGAGCCTTTCTGATGAAAACGACGTGCTCGTCGTCGGAAGCGCAATTACGGCAAAGGACGCGCTGAGAACCGGTGCGACGCGGCGTTGCAACGAGATTATGAACGGAGCGTGAGACCAGACGAAAGCGTGTCGATGGTGTCGGGAATTAACCCGGTTAGCAAACACGTGTCCCGGTTTAGGGGAATCTCGATCTTGAGGAGGCTGATTCCGCGGTCGAGCGAGATACACGCGAACAGAATTAGCTAGATTCTAGCACGACACGCGTGCATGTTTGCACAAACAAGCTAGTTATCGAAGAGTAGTACGTTCACACTACAAGCGTAATCATCTCGTTGCGGACCACACAAAAGTATGACTATTAATCGGAACAGACAGCAAGTTGTATCAATACAATTTTGACTAATTACTAGATTGATTTTCTAAAAAATAGTAATCTTTCTATTCATTCTTCTCGTGTAGAATCACTGGCTGTTCTAGTAATAAGATTTGTTTTTACTGTAACAAAGTCATGAAGGGATGAGATCAATTTTATTTTATCTCTGCTTCCCAGAATCTCAATACGGAACATTTTTATTTTGCATAAAGGTCCGCAGTCTAGTAATTAGTAGAATAATTAAAATTTTATGGTGTCGACAGAACGTTGCCGATACTCTGTGGCGCCTTCAGGAACTCGATAGATAAAGGAATAAGAAAGCTCCTCCGAATGGAACTTTCGTCCGATCGTCTCGGAGAAGGGGGGTGAATTTGCGAAGTGATTTGGCGAAGTGAATTCTGGAAATAAAACGGATGATCGGGACGGTTTGATTCTATCACATTGTCGTTAAGTCAAACACTAGGAGTAGGTAAGATGGAAGCGTGTTACTTCGTTTGATAACTCCGAGCTACCCCCTGGGCGAATCGGGGGGAAGGACGCGAGCATACGGATTTGCGAGGAAACATTCGGTTTTATAGGGTCACTAAAATTTCACGACGAGGATCTCTCCTCCATTCGATCTGGTAGCTTCCAATTCAGCTCGAACATCGATGGAAAGTGGATACGCCGCGTAACGCGGCCGACTTGAGTTTCCCCGGACAAAAATTAGGGCCGATAAAAATCTGTTACACAGATACGCATTACTACGGGCTACGGTATTCCACGAGGGTACACGATGAACTTCGATGGCCGTTTAGGGGAGCATGAATTTCTTGTATCGCGTTCAGCTGGCAAATATACAATGGAATTCTCGACGCCGATGCCACGTTCGAAATTGAATCTCCGTCCAATGTGTTTTTATCAGGAGTCACCAATTTTCACGGAAACCACGTGCTTGTTCGAATTAGAGTCTCTTCTGAAATGATACTTTTCAAATTTTCAATTCACAAGTTTCCTAAAACCTGTCGTCAGTTCTCTGCATATTAATTAACTACGTCATTCTTATTATTAATTTTAATCAACTCGAATCAAATAAAATCTTATGTTCCATGGTAGTAGTCTTTTTAAATGAATTAAAGTCGTACTTTTTGTCATATTTTATATCCTAGAATTTTTTGCGAATTATTGAAAATCATTGTGCCATTATTAGTTTCCTAAAACCTGTCGTCAGTTCTCTGCATATTAATTAACTACGTCATTCTTATTATTAATTTTAGTCAACTCGAATCAAATAAAATCTTATTTTCCATGGTAGTAGTCTTTTTAAATGAATTAAAGTCGTACTAAATTTTGTCATATTTTATATCCTAGAATTTTATGCGAATTATTGAAAATCATTGTGCCATTATTATTTCTAAATCCGAGAATACTGTATTCACATCACTCGCGGTGCAATAGTCCATAAATGTTCGATGATTCCGAGTCTCCAAATCGCACGAATCACGAGAAGAACAACGCCAGCAAATTATGTAAGTTTAATGCGACATGATCTCCGGAGATCAGAAATATGAAGGGGATTCATGTTTCGAATATCGCGCACACTCGCCTTCGCATTCTTCGAAGGAGACTAGACGATATGATACGATACATATCGTACGGAGTGTCACGTACCTTTTCCAGTTACAGTCCCCATTTTAGATTCAAAGAGATCGTTTTCGTCTTCGACGCAACGCCCGTGCTAAGCGGCCAGACGACGCCGTCAACCGAATTCCGTTATCCGTCTCGGCGAATTGATGCTCGCGAACGAAACTCCGTGTTCACAAAAGCAGACATGAAAAATAAGTAATGTACACTGCCGTACAAAATTAAATGATCTTTTCTTGGAACTTCGGGAGACACCAAACTTGATCATCTCGAATATCTTCTAAGTTATGCGGTTCACAAAAAAATTATTTCTACAGATGGTATATAAATACACTACTGTGCAGAAGAAAGAAGCAACCAGTATAATTATACGATATAATGACAAACAATATCTTTATGTAGAAATTGTATTGTATATTCATTGCATATAATGTATATAATATATATGTATATTCAATGTATATTCATTGCGTTTAAAGTATTAGATTAAATTAAACTATTCAATTAAACAGCGGAATCCTCTTTCAAAATTTATTGTGTTCTTATTCTTTATGCTTTTCTATTAAATATAGCTGGGTGCTTCTTTATTTTGCAACAGCAATGCATGTAAAAAATACAGAGATGTGTATATATACATTTGTCTTTAGAGTTAGATGTCGTCCAACATTTATAGAAGTAATTATTTGTTCACCGCATAATAAGATGCCAGCAAGTTATTGTCAAAATGGCCGACCCGATCTTTGGATCTAGAGATCTTAAGGGACCAACAATCGTTGGGATAGTATTCAGTGCGGTGTGGACAGCTTCGAATTGAAGCGGATAAAGCTGATCCGAGCTGGCGGAGCTTCGCGCAAGGGATCAGAAATCGGCTTAAACCTCGATACTCTTTCGTGCTTCGATGAAGAGTGCAAAGTGTAGTTCGTACTATGCGAGAGAGGCGAGTTAAGGACCCTAAAAGGATTCAGGGATCTCCAAGAATTCCGATACATTTTCGTATATGTCTTGAAGCCTCCGGTGGAGTGAAAGTTCTTCCGGCACTATGTTGCTTAAAGCTGTCCTATCAAAACCACCTTGCTAACCTAATGACAAAATCATTCCCTGAGGGTACATGTGCTGGAATTTCTGAACATGTGCTACCTCTTGCAAGAATTTATAGAAAATATACTATAAAAATGTTGGTCACGTATAAATTCAATATTTGAATTTGAGGTTTCAAATTCAATATTTGAAGTTGAGGGTTGGTAACAATGTGTCTTTATGCATTTATGGCTTATGAGATAGAGCAGCCAAATTGGCAGCATCAAATACAAAAATGAAACAAATCACTCATTTTATACCAGACTAAATGACCTCAAAAACCAAATAAATGAAATATTCAGGAAACATGTAACTGATAATATTAAAAGAATTTATGCACGAAAGTACCATAACGAAGGAGCGGATTTTGAGTGGCAAAAGTTTCCAAGTCCAATAGATCGTCAAATTCAAACGTCAATTTCTAAAATCAGAATTGGGCACTCAGAAGTAACCCATTCATTTTTGTTAAGTAAGAAAGAAAAAATATGAAAATGAATGGAAAAATGCTAAACTGCCTGGATCTTTACCCATTCTGTTAGGTTCTGAGGAACACATTGTCGGTCTTGCCCAATATATCAAAGATACTAAGATGTACAAAATATTGTAAGAAAATGTACCGTGTTGCTAATGACCTTTGATGTTAAAGCAACATTAAATAAATAAATTTAAAAAAACGCTAAAAAATGCTAGAATATAAAATTCGATAGAATTGAGTAAGATTTAAATTTGTTACATATCTTTAAAAGCTGTTTCCATTAAAAATAGGATTTCATTTCAAGTCACTTTCATAAAATTTGTCTATAAAAATTGCACGAATATCTGCTGTTTACAAATGTTAAATGTTTGTCATCGTTCAGGTTGTAAATCGTGATTTCAGGAGGCGGAGAAACCAGTAGGCCCATGGTGCAGCACAAATCGGCTAACTGACGGCAAATTCGATCGGGCGATGCGCCGCGTTGGAACAAAAGATACCGGATCGATCCCCGTTTAAGTTGCGACGGATTAAATTAGGTTGGAGCAGGGGCGTATTAATTTTCGATCGGGCCGTAACTATCGGCTCTGAATCAAACCCGCTCCCAGCGGATCATTTTCCGCGGCAGAATTTTACGAGGCTGTAGCCGTCTTCTCGCGTTAGAGGATTTCGGGACGTGACCCGATTCCGAGCCTGTGTAGTCCCGGGATGCAATCATCGTTTGATGCCCGGGGGATGACCGAGGGTGGGGACCGAAGGAGGGAACCGAAGAACGGCCAGGATTATGGAGAGAATGGACGAAGGATCGTGGTCGAGAATGAGATTTAGTTGGAATTGGGAGTGCAGAGCAACAATCACGGACGATTGAATCGGCCTCGCGAGAGATATCGATTGCTCGGACCTTTGCTCAGTGATACCATCTTGTTTCGAGTTCCAGCCAGAAGGAGCACGGGCTGCCTTACAACTTGTAATTTGTTGTAATTGGTTCCTTCGCTTAGGTCGTTCACACTTCTTCCTGCGTCTGGGAATTCGGGGATCTCGTAGACTCATAAAGATTGCTCTAAACTCAGACGTTAATACTTTGCGCACCGGCTATTTTCTAATTGTCGTTTACAAATCAATGGTCAACGGCGAACCATTGTTATTTAGACTGCGGATCTTTATGCAAAATTAAAATATTTTGCAACGACTGTGTGTAGTAAGAGATAAATCATAATATAAACTAAATTTGTGATTTCGGCGCAAGTTCGTAAATTAATTTAACTCAACGTTTCGATCCCTGTAAATCATAATTCACTTCATCCCTTAATAGACTTTTTACATTGAAAACAGCATAACAATATTCCCAGATTTCTATAATTTATCACTGTTAATGATTTAAAAACTGTCTGCATTAATTACAAGAAACAGAGGTCATATAGAAAATTCTTCCGACCCTTATTAAGTTGGGAATAATATATTAGTGGTTCCACATTCTTTTAATCTTTGCATTTCAAATTACACTAGCTCGTTTTTGCCATAGAAGCATAAAATCTGCAGACTTTGTGCATACACGTTAATCTGTTCATTATTCCTTATGCAGCAGCTGTTCATTTAATTAATTCGCCAGGAACTAAGTAATTGAATGACCATTTTAATAATCTACGTCAGAACATTCGCAGATTCTACCGTCGCGTCGGAGGTTTAAAAGTAATTTGGTTTCCAATTCAGAAACATGGTAATTATTTTAAAAATATACTTCGTACAGATCTCAGGTCCCTCTTTATCTCAAATTGAAGATACGACACATCAGTTTATCAGAGACACCAGAAATTCGCAAAACTGATAGTAAACCGATCTACTTTTAACCAAACTTTCGACTTCGGTAGATTTTAAACTGGTTCTAATATTTAAAAATGCTATCTGCGCTTTTTAAAGAGGAAAGTATCACTACAGTTAAGCTGCTCGAATATTAAGGTAATACGGAAGTTTCTCCAATAGTTGTTCAGCGGAAGACGCGGCGACAGAAATTATCCGTAGGTAAAAATTCATTTTCCCCGAAAGTGTTTGTTGATTTAAGTTCTCCGATCTTAAACGAGTAAAGTTTGAGCCCGACTACGGCATTTACCAACTTTTAAATGTTATTACTTTCGTAAAAAGTTTCGGCTTTATGCAGTTGGTTAATATTACAGGACGCCCCCGCCGGCGACCGCGTTATCCTATACTTCGGAGCAAATTTTCATTTGCCAAATCGTGACATGCCTGAAATTGATGTACCGCGAGAAATTCTGCTGGAAGTGACGCGATTATTCAATTTATTCCTCTCGATGGGGCTTCGACGCGCATCGTCGCCTGCATCGCAATTTAATTTCAGGGATAAAATTCAATGAAACCGAAACAGAGGAGATCACGAATCGTGCAACAACATACTTTTCCATAAAGGGAAAGCGATCTTTGCGCTCGGCTTATCTGAACAATGGCTGCATCTATTCTCGATTCACGTGCAACGGTGTGCAGGCATTAACGGTTGCAGGGATGCACTATCTGCAGCTACAACCAAGTCTCCCGCACTAGGCATAATCCGCCGCTAATACGATTTGTAATCTCATATCGTAGTTCCTTTACACACCGGAAGACATACATATCTACGCACGCATTCTCGCAAATTTACTGTGCCAGATTTACACCCGTCAACCTCGGATCAACCCTTTTCACGCGATGCAAATTCGACTTTTACCGTCAGCTCGCATTACCTATGCTCGAACAGTCACCGTGCTAATTCTATTCGTAATAATAATTTTCGTAAATCTCATCACCACGACCTTCTTCAAGCTTTACTTTAAAATCTAAAATTCAGTCCATCAATTAACTCTTTGAAAATTAAATCCATTGCGTATGATTTTTTTCATTGTATGGATAGGAAATGAGTAAATACCTATTTAATAAACGTTTAATTTTTTAAGTTTAATTATTTTGCGACACTAAGCAAGTGAGTAACGATTCCTTTTGTTTTTTTTATATATATATTTAATTATTAATTTACAGACGCAATGTTAATTTGATTCTCTTGAAGATGATCTAAATGCAGATCGAAACGTTGAGAAATAATATTGTGCTAATTTGCAAATAGTGTTTGAGTAACAATTGATCGAACCTATGCCCCGATATCATTAATTTATGCTTAAAGCAATTTGCGATCCATATTATTTAATATTTATTTAATGTGAACAATATTGTGAATAATATTCAGCAATTTTCAGTGGTGACTGAGCAAAGGGTTAAAGAAATTTTCCGGATGAAGGTGCAAGGGAACAAGGGAACATAGGAAAATCGAGGAAAAGGAAGTACGAAATGAAGTAGCCGAAAGTTTTTCGTGTTTCCGTTGTATCAGAAGGATACGCTTCAATGTTCCCGGAGTTTACGAACTTGCAGAAGGGCTTTACTTATGTATTAGTTCATCACGGGAATGACTATCGTCGAGACAAATCCAGCTGCGCCCTTCTTGCATCCGTTTCCTTTTCTGCTGTTTATTCGCTTCTTCGCTGCCTCAAGTATTTATGAAAACCATTACCAGGCTCGAGTATAATATATAGCAGTCGAAGACAACAGCAATAACGCATTAAGCAAGCTGCTTCTGAAAATTTACGATCCTGCTCTCTGCGTTTCGTGTAATATGTTAGAAAAATTTACTAGATTATTTATTAACTAATTTCGAGGAAGAGAACCGCGCGAACTTTTTCCGTTAGCTAATAGAATGATTTTCGTGAAACTTTCCGACTAGAATAGCTCTCTCGAAGGGAGTAGCGGAGGAAGGCTCGCGTAAGGAAGACACCAGCCCAAGATAGTAGATTAGAAGTGACGCGATAAGTTAGCGGTGCGAAGTCAGGTCACGGTGGCTTAAATACATCGTACATGTCATTTTGCGGACGTGGTCGTGTAACCGCGCGGTTCACCCGGCGATCTAGCTGGAAAACTGAGAGGGTACCGGACTTAAGGTTCTTAAAGGCTCATCTTCAAATATTTAATGAAGCCTCGCGCGGGATTATTGCATTTTTAACGCGCACCGCTCTCGCGGATCTCGTACTCTTGACGAGGAACATGTTTCCGCGTGGATTTGCGAGCTTCCGACAAAAGGTGAACCGAGAGGTGAACGAAAAAGGAGGGTGGAGAAGAGAGAGAGAAAATTCCAGAAGAGCCGCATAGCCGCGTGAAATAATAGGCGAGAGACGGCACCGTATCCAACGCTGTCAAGTTTCTGATTTAGTAATACGTCGGCCTCCGTTCAGATTCTGCATCGCCGTTTTTTATTCTGTAATGTTCTTTCCGTGTACCGGCACTCTTTTCGTTTCACCGCAGAACTCGCAAGCCCCCGTCCTCTCGGCGCAGCCACGGCCGTTGTCTTCGTCGTGAGTCGACTTTTTACGCTTCCGTCGTAGACCTTTTAGCAAACACGGCTTTACGAGTTCCGACTTGACGATTAGAACTTTCGCTTTTATCCTTACTACGCCGCGAACGCGACGACGAAACACGCGACGCGATACCGTCACCGAAGGAAAATGAAGGAAAAGCCGCGGCTGCGTACCGTGAAACGCCTTTTCTGCCTTTTAGTAACGGGAAAATATGACTGCGCGGAATGCTTCCGACTTTAACGATTCTTTGAGTACGTTCCTCGGTGTATGATGCGACGAGAATGGCGCGACGGGGGTAGCAAAAATTTTCCCTTCGCAAGCACAATGCTTTTACGGGCATCCCTTGGTCAACGGTGATTACACAATGCCTCGAGAATTCACTCGAACCGCAGTAGAGATTTTCAAACGTTACGATCTGCTGAATATAGTTAATTTATTCACGTTTCCAAATTTCGTGTAATCTATCAATGATTTTCTTCCTCTGTAATTTCGATTAATGCCAATCATTTGTATGAGTGGAATTGCACAACGAGAGTAGCATCTACCTTTCTGATCAGATTTTCATGCACAAATAAAATTTACACGTTGCATATCAAATGTTCTTGAATTCATTTAATCTTCTTACAGTTTCTTATATTTTTCGTGAATTCATAAAATCTGCAGTTTTTTCTTCATTATGTAAGAATGATATAAGTATGCATGTCATATGACTGAATGTGAGTGTGCATATATGTTTTTATTGATTTAAGAAGAAAAATCTTTAATGCGTCTGAAAAATTAATATCACTGTAATATGTGTTAAGCAAATCAAACAATATGAAAGTAAAAGAAGTAACACTTTGCCGTACTTGCTTTAACAATAGATTATACGTGAAAAATTATAGAAAGAATATTCATTTAGATTATATATTCAACAAAAGTATGGCATAACAAACATTTTAGACAAAGATTGATAAAATGATCGACTCTTTTGTTGTCTTATCTCATTCTAATTACAACGAAATTGAAATGATCCGAATAACCGGGGTTAATTAAGGTTCTCTTTAAATATTTATTTGCTCTTTCTCTACGTTAAGAAAGAACAAATATATTCATTTAGATAAACAATGTGTGTTTGTATCAGCGTAGAGGTTCGATCAAAATAAAACAAAACTAGCAATTTTGCAATTAACAAAATGATGGGGATCGTTTTCAAGAGAAGAATTTTTAATGCGTTTGAAAAGTTAATATCACTGTAATACGTATTGAACAAATCAAACAATATGAAAATAAGAGAAGCAACCCTTGCCGTACTTGCTTTAACAAGAGGTTATACGTAAAAAATTACAGAAAGAAACAATTATTTAACAATTAATTAGTAACAATTTCTTGAATCGTGCCCGAAAATTGAAACCATCTCCATAGAATCCTATAGCAAGTCTATTTTCTGCTCGAATCCTTCTCTCGCAGTACAAAATATCAACTTCCATCGGCATCGCACGAATGTTTGCTCGCCGTGTAGGTATCTGCATGGTGGCCAGGTAAAATCCGTGAATGGGTACAGGAGGTTCGCGATCGAAGTTGTTAGAACAAAAGGAACGTCGGACGGCGAGAAGAGGAGAGCAGAAAATGCTGTTAGCTCGGTGTTCCGTGTACGAGAAAACGTAATTTCAGCTATTAACCGGCAACAAGGTTCTTCCTCTCAACTATCTAACCAGCCGCAGATACACCACCCCCGCACTTCTACCCGAAAGACAGAAAGAGATTCAACCACGGACTTTTACACGGTTCGTTATGATCGCAGCCGAAGCATCCGCGTGTTTTCTTTGGGGTTTCGCGTTGCTATAATTTCATCTTTTTACCGCGTAAAACGAGGTATTCAGCGGTACGAAAAATATACGTTCATCCCCTCTCCGATTTCAAAATATTCTGTCGCCTCACGTGTTTAGTTGGTAGAAAAATAGTAACCGGACTCGTTCGTTTTTATTAAATAATGTTGAAAGAAGTGTTGCCGCGCTTTCTTTCGATCGGAGTTTATCTCCTCGCAGAAAATACGTACGGATAAAGCGTAGAAAATAGTAGTCTCTTTTACCACGTTCTTATCGGCTCGCTTTCTTGTTTGTCTGTTTGTTCGGTACAAATCTTGCAATTGATTTTTAACTAACTTCCCGATGAACCAGACACTTGAAACTTTCCACGTAGCTCTGAACTGGATGACAATGCAATATTACAAAAATAAAATATAAAAAAAGACTGCGTTTAGGAGTTATACACTATTTTTTAAATATTTCCCCTCCGTCCCTCGTCGCGCGACGATTTGTAATATTTCAAATCGATTGAGAAGTTTGACATACACAAGACTAATAAGCAGAAAATAATTATGTAAATAAAAAGAAATTATTAAAAAATAGTACGTTTATTAAAAACGGACTAGAAATTATAAAATAATGTTTTTTAGTCGCATACTGATTTCTAACCACGTACAGATAGTCCTGAAAATTTGTGATTGTGAATTTTGAATTATTATGAAAATACTTGTAAGATTTAAAACGAAAAACGTGGGGCGCAAGATGCATAAATTATCTATTGCATGTGCTCCACGTTTTTCCTT
The DNA here is from genome assembly GCA_028455595.1 of Lasioglossum vierecki. Classification (NCBI taxonomy): domain Eukaryota; kingdom Metazoa; phylum Arthropoda; class Insecta; order Hymenoptera; family Halictidae; genus Lasioglossum; species Lasioglossum vierecki. Next base: position 9,272,956 of record CM052339.1, on the reverse strand, counting down.
TTAAATCTTACAAGTGTTTTCATAGCTATGAAAAATTCACAATCACAAATTTTCAGGACTATGTGTACGGGACTAGGAAAAATCATTTTATACTTTTTAGTCCGTTTTTAAAGACGTGCATTTCTAAAAAATTATTTCTATTTAAATGTCTAAAAACATTATCTTCAATGATGAAGAAAATTATGTTCACTTCATGAGGAAATCAGAAATTAATTTACAAATCTATCTGGGTTTCTCACAAATAATAAATAACAGCTTGAATTCGAAACAATCTAGAAGTACTCAGTCGATCATTGTCTTCTGCTCGAAAGCCGTAAAAGACAAACAGCGGTCCGCCCTTTTTGCCAGTCGCTGTACCATTTCCGCAAAGTAAGTATCAGTATTTAGTGGTGTAATACTAAACGAAACCCAACAAAAATTGTCGATCCGTAGCGCTAAGGACCCTGTGGCTAACAGACCCAACGGTGGACCGTTAATCGCTGCTTCGAAGCAAGCTAGCTCGTCCAAAAAAGGGGACAGGCAAGGTAGAGACTGGGTTGTGGCTATGCGTCTTCCGGCGCGGTCCATTTATTCGTAAGACGGTCACGTTCTACTTTACCCCGTTCCCGGCCGCATTATCTCGAGCCGCGGTAAATCAACTAAGCGTTTCCGCATGCATACACTTCCTCGATGTTTATAGCCACGGTATATATCCTCTTCGCGGTCTTTCCTCTCGACCCATCGTCCTTTTCCGTGGTTCGCGAGTACCATTCCCTCTATTGACCGAGGTGCATCGGATTGTCGCGGGACCATCGAGCGTGTGCAATGGCGGAAAACGCGTTGCACCACGGTCCAGGTGGCGGGTAGCAAACGGGCCGCGTGCCTCGTAAAATGCGGCGATCGCAAGACCCGCAATAAAGACTCTCCCGCTCGCGAGATGCGGAGCGCGAAAAAGACGAGGTTGGAACCCGGGTTTAAAAGTGCACCCCGTGGACCGTTGCCAGAGCTGGCAGACTGGCCGGGTAGCTGGCTAGCTGACCGTGCTCATTGCACCCCCGAACCTCTCTAGCCGTACGTAAAGGGATCGGTATTTATGGTACTGCCACATTGATTCGTGTAAAGCCGACGGTACTTGACCTCTTCAGCGTAAAGTAGTAGCCGGGCCCGAAACCACGAATGAATTCGGTTTACTGCGCTGCTACCTGTGGATACGGTGTACGTGTCGAGCCTTCGTGGATAGAGACATTAGCAACGGCTACTTTATGTACAGCCGATCGGGCCGCACTGAAAATTTCATCCGGAAACGGGAATTTGCGGCCGACCGAAACTGCAAACGCATCCGCCCACGATCTATGCCGAACCCCGGTGCACCCAACCGTAATTCGTTCCTTCTTTTCTTCCATCGGTCTAGCTTTTAAGATCGATCTGCGTGCCCCGCTGCGAATGAACGCCGACAAAGCCCAACTTTCTCTGACTTCGCTAAATCCTATGAAGTCAGCTGTCCTTAGTTGCATTTATGGTCGGCATTTTGCTGGGCCTTGGTTAGAAATATCGATTTTCTCTGCAGGTGGGACACTGATCATTGATGCCAGAATGAGGAACCAGGACGAACTTTGTCTCTCCGGCTGGGCCCCTCACTTTCACTGTCACTGATCTGTATGCTATGGAAAATCGTATCCAGTATATCAGTGGAATTATCCAGGAAGATCCTATTCCCTCAGGTCGATTAACAAATAAGAACAAATATATAAGTGAGGTGGGCCAACGATCCTGGCAAAGGAAAGCACATAGCATTAATATTTTCAGGGTAAAAATGAACTTACAGAGGGTCTTCCATATGGATGCTATGATCTGGGCTACCAGATACGTCAAGAAGTTTGAGTCAAAGTATTTAGGAAACGGAAGAACATTCTGAAGAAGCCCAAAAGGGTTTTCTTATACTACACGAGCCCCTTGGAAAGTGGAAGGATTGAAGAAATTAATCAATTCCAAAACTGCACGCAATAAAACTTTCGTGGGCCAACCACAGTAACAAATTATGAATATACATTGCCAGTCAAAAGTTTCGAATCGCGGTTTAAGTTCAAAGAACCAGGATGTGTATAAGAAAAATTGAATGTAGTACGATCATACGTAAATTTCTTATTAATTAACCAATAAGAATGATTGTAGGTCCAACGTTATTGCTATTTTGAAGACTTGCAGACAAAACCACCGTTAGCCAACCATAAATGCTACTAGGGTTTCGTTTAAATGGCCAAAGACACGTCGACACCACTCGTAAACCTGAAGACAACCTCTTTTATACTCTTTTCGACATAGTTTGCATATCATACGCGGAAAGTCTGCATCTTTATTAGGCATAATTCTGCGAGACACGGGACCATTAAGAACAACAGCGAGTGCGCCCGAGGGTGTAGGTGCAGTAAACTTGGTAACTTTGGCACATCATTCAACCACGCGGCCATAAGTGGATATAATTTGAACGGCGAGATATAACCAGTCGCGGGCAAAATGAATTTACTAGTATGCCGCAGCGATTTCAATGTTCCAATTACTTTTAATTCGTTCAATACGGTTTCTCTTGCTGCTGGGTGCTTCCCTAAATCCCAGGACTCCCATGTAGGTGTCGTAATAAATTCCAGTAATGTGTGCAGTCCCCGCAATGAATTTCGGCTCTGCTATTTCCATAGTCGTGACACTGGAAAAGTACGAGAGAGAGAGAGAGAGAGAGAGGGTTGGAGAGGGAGAGACGAGATAACGAGCTACTAAAATATTGGGACTGTAAAAACTGGCCAGAGTAATTTACTACTAAAAGACCAATTTTCGGATTCATTAGTCCGAATGAATTACGAGCGATACTGACGACCAATACGGCCGCAATTATAACAGAACTAGAGCCACGGATAATTACTTCTGGGAAACACGGCGAACAAATTACGTAAAGCTTTCGTTATTGAACTTTGTAACTGATTAAATTTTAAATAAAGTGTTACGCCAACGCTCAGGTATCTGATCTTTATCTAGTCTCTAATGTTCGATGTACGCTTTTGCTGACGACTATCACAGTTATTATACATTTCTGTGGATGTATAAATATGTTTTGTATTGATTGTGGGAAACAGGAATAACATAAAAATCGATTTCATCCCTTAACGATGTATGCGTTCATGAAGAGGGCGAAATATAAAACAGTGAAAGATTTAAAAATTCAAGAATGTTGTATGCTGCTTTCAATGTAACAAAGTCGTTCAGGGATGAAATCAATTTTTATGTTATTCTTGCAAATTTACAAATACACTGCTGATCTTTAAGCATTCATGAAAAAATTATTTGAACAAAATTTAAACCGTGAAAAAATGTAATGCTGCTGATTACAATGTCATTGAACGCCGTAGAAAATGTTGGGTTTCGGTAAGAGGATTAGATAAATGGTTAAATAAAGAAAGCTGACAATGAAAATTCTACAGTCACGCACGTGTTAGAACGAACGGTGTTAATAACGATAGTTGAAGTAGCAGCGGCGTGTTACCAACTGCCGGCCGGAATCATGATGTCTTAATAATTGGAAGTAAGAAGGTGTCGGCTGCGAAGGGAATGTAACTTCGAAGTAATTAGCCAATCTTTGTGAGCCGCAAATGGAAACGGAGACAATTCAGCTTAACCCTGCGCTCTAATTAATAGCGATACCCGGGGCCGGAGAGATTCGAGTCGGATCAAATTGTCTCCCGCGATGCGGAAGTGTGCGTTTACTTGCAGATTTCTCCGCTGTGTTGGTTACCACGGAGATCGCGGCGGGCGGTGCAACTTAGATCAAGTTATAATCACGTCATATATTCGACTGGATAACATACATATAATTTACATTCTCCTACCAATTTCCAAGCTATCTAGAGTTCTCTGGTAATCATCTATCATTCGACCAACACTGGAGACCGTTCCCTCGATGAGGTGCACCAGTGCCAGCAACCTTTGCGATTATGCTCTCATCAGTGCCGGATTAAGCCAGCGCAGGGTCCGTAGCAAATGTGAACAGGGGGCCATAGGTTTTGCACGATAATGTAACAAAACACGATGAATGTCCATTTTTTAGCAAAAATATCTGGGAACGGTATCCACCAAATATTAGGTCAATTTTCTGCTGCAAGCGCAGGGCCCCCAGGACATTTTTTGAAAATTTTCAAAAGCGATATATAATTGCATAAATATTCGCAGTCTAGTAATTATTTTGTAAAAAAATCCTTATATAAACAATCTTCTCTATGAATAATAATAACTACGAAAATTGAGGTTATAATATCTGATGAACCACACTGTGTATTGTATGTTTAATGATATTAAACAATTTAATAATTTTACTTTTTTACTGGCTTAATCCGATTCTTTACAACTTTTTTATGAACTTTCATAGTAAACCGTGTGAACTGTAGATGTTTTTATGTGCATGTATACATAATCTATTCGATGATTACTTCGAATAATTATGTTTTATTACTAGTTTATTTTCTGTTGCAAGCACAGGGCCCCCAGAAGCGCGGGGTTAATCCGGCACTGGCTCTCATTGAGATATAACTTCGCGACCTCTAGCTAGGCAAAGATATTTTGCTATTAGTTATTTACATTTACAAGTTATTAGTTATTTTGAATATACACAAGGTGTATAAAAAATTACCTTACTTTGAAAGAGCCGATTTCTGAGGCCATTTTAAGTACAACATTTTTGGAACAGCCTGTATATGTGTTTCGTTATGTTAGTTTATTAGAAATTTCACAATAAAGTGAGTCATTATGAAACATCTTTAAGAGAAATATGTATGAATAATCTCCAGCAACATCAATGTATTTCAGCAGGACGACAACCTACCCCGTACTTTCATAGTTAACCTTTCACCATACACGAGGAATTCCTCATAAATTTTATATTGTTCGTTTTAATACTTCCGTATTCGGCTGACACCGTGGTTCAAAGTTGTTCCGTTGCAGGACTTAGCCAGCGAGCGAAACGACTCGCATCAAATTTTTATGTTAAATTGGCAACAAAAATGTTTCTATTTCTACGTGTTCTCCTGGAATGTTATAAAACTAAGCTGCCCCCGAGATGCTTTGCGAAGAGGGATGCAAGCATTCGGGGGTTACATGGAATACACGACGGCTACTCAGTCGTTCCCGTTTTACGAGCGATTCGCAATAACGTCTGATTTACATCGAGACCGTCTCGAATTTTCGCCGAGCGCCGGTGCTAAACCTCCGACACGTTTGAAGGGTACCGTATCGAATCATTTCCTCGTTTTCGATCCGACGGAAGTGACGCAATTGACGCGTCCTTATGCATCTTGTCATCTATACATACGTAGAGGTCTATAGCGCTTCTCTCGCCGGATCGACGTTGAATATTTTCCACCCTTGCGTCGTGGATGACTCTCGCGTGCCTTAGAAATCTTTCGAGTGTGCTTACTCAGTAGAAACTTTTCAGTCCATTCGTTGACGGATTGATCGCGCACGAAATGTTTCGTTTGTCGTAGATCCGATGCACGATCCGAGTAACTTGAAAATTCACAGCCGTTTTTTATGGGATTTTTTATGAGAATGCCACTTCATTCTCATTGCTGTAAGTTTAACCTTCTCTCCGTGTGTGGGGTGCAGATGCATCCCAGGCTGACAAAAACGGTAGAAGCCAAGAACAGGCGAGGTTGGCGAATTTGAAGACTCCCACTACCAACTAATGCCAATAGCAGTTCGGTAGTGGGGGTAATATGTCAATTTGGGAGGTGGAAAAGAGTCCCCCCGACCAACATCGGAGGAGGTGTCCGTAAGAGGATTCCCCCACCACCCTTAAGGGGGCAAAAAGAAAGGCTGACAAAAACGAAAATATAAAGTTCGTGATACGTTTCCATTTTTTAGACAAATGTTTTCTTGAATTTTGCTCTAAAAATTGACGAGGTGCAATTATCCCCTTGTGCAAGATTAATGTTAAATATTAATTGGCATTTTTTTATGGTACCACCAAATTGATCGTTGAATTTATTTCTGATACTCTTATTTTTATGTCAAAAGTACTAATAATTCCGTAAGAATTTATAAAAAATACTCTTGAGTATTGTTCGAGGCTAGAAAATTCGTTTAGCAAACAGACTGTGCGAGTGTGCAAAATTAAAAATTCTCTAGATCACTTATGAGAAGTACGAGCTACACAGAAATTAGCATAGCGCTGCCGAGCTTTATGTTCCCTCCGTTACCTGTGCACTCCAGCGGTAACGGTTACAGGCTGACTTCAATGCAAACACTTCCAGTTGATCCTTCAACTTTCTTGGTCTACCATGCTACCAGCTACTAGTCGCCTATCGCAAATACATGCAGAGATCGCAAAGAGTGCGCGTCGAGTGCTAAACAAATACAACAGACTACCTTTCCTGCAATTTCTTAAATGCAAAATCCTTCACGTCCGACGTTTGTTACAGCAAACGAAAGAGTAGTTCCGAAATCATCATTCGATGAACATCGGACGAAGCTCTTTCGTAAATAATCCTATTTATTTTAAAGTATGCGTACAACTTTAAAAACAACATTCGATGCAGTAATTTTCGAAAATAGTATTTTATTTTAAGAATATTGAAGATATTTGTGTTTTGACTTTATCTGCAATTATACGATTTTAAATAATTATTAGCATAAATAGTTCCGTAACAACAAGACACGCTGTCTGTTTATGCGGTTTCCCAGAGTTATTTCGTGTTTCAGATTTTCTTCGTGTCTTTACTGTTTCAAATTACATCCAACCAGTTTTGTCACAAAATCCGCAGTCAAATAATTAAACACTGAACTAACGGAATAAATTACTCGGTTCTAACCGGTGAAATAATATTCTAAGACGCCGCGGATTGTATACAATCCAGCGCTTTCGGAAACAAGCTGCGGGCAGAGAGGTCCGGGCTACGTTTCACCCGATCGGTAGCAATAATTTCTCGCTTTATGGCAATTCGCAGTACAACCAGTGAATCTCATAACGCTTAAACATAATTTATTACGCGTCGTGCCGAACGCAGATGCGTAATACTGCGGTTTTAACAAGTTTCGCGGTTATCCACAGGCCAGATAATTTACCCATGGATAATCGGGGAGTTCACTGCTTTTGCGGGTGAAGCTACCACACGTTTTCTCCCCTAACCACCCTCTTTCGCGCTCTCTCTTTCTCTCTACTCTTCAGTCGCGCACATAACGAGAACGCGTAGTCGGTAAGTTCGCTCACACGTACGCGGCAGGTGGTGAATCCGGGGGCGGATGGCATTTGACACGATCGACCCGAAAACTTTCACAGCAGGGGCGAGGGGGTCGTACCGGAGAATTTACGTGTTTTAACGGGGGCCGATATCGGCCCGGGAACCGAGTGCCTATCCGTGTTTAATGCCGACACGCCGTCGAATCCATTAAAACGCAAAGAGGCACGATTAACCGGCCGCGCACCCCTTCTTCCCGCCCCCCGGTACAACATAATTCAATCTTCCTTTCCACGGCAACCTCCGGATGCTTGTAAAAATGAAAACTACCGCGGCGAGGCATAAGCCGTAAACCACCTCGTAAATGGACTACATGTTAACGACACCTCATAAAAAACACAGTGGACGGAGTTTTCGATTCGCTACACGTAGAGCTCACGTTCGTTCGTACGTTTTCTCTTGCGTGGCCCATTCACGCGATCACAGTTATCGCGATTCAAGAGGAAACACTTTGCTGCCAGGAAATGACGGTGCTGCCTTGCTGCACGGGGCAGCGTTGACATTTATCGTTCGCAGATGTTCGTTTCCGACGAGTTGATTGGAAAGCCGAGGATAAATACGGTGGATCGATCTATTTCTATTTTCAGATTCTCCAGATATTGTCGACATCGAATCCGAAATCATTTCGTGACGAAAAATAGTGCACCGGTAAACCCGCTTCCATTTTGAGAAGCTGGAGGGTCTTCACTTTCAAGGTATGTCGTTCATTTTTATTATAAGGGAGAGCTTAGACTCCCACAAAATTGAAGTTCAAACATAAAAAATTAGCATAACGCATCATTTTTACATACAGACATCGTTACTAAACTGCAAATTTTGATGTATACATGTTGCACTCAGGCCCTTATTGTGAAGAAGGAACAGGGTAGAGCAAGTATAAGATGGTAAGAGCGTATGTAGTACCTGATAAAACATTTGTTTCATATTTAAATGAAAACGTTTAGACTAAACGCGCCATAAGATATTATTACATGATATAGTGCGTGGGAAAATGAAGGTACCTGGTGTCTGAAGACTCTGCGTCCTACACCAGCAATCCTCTCTTAGGATTAACCAAGCGCTGTCTTCTTGTTAAATTGTTCAAACCCATTGATGTAATCATTAACCCTTAACATTCCAGTGGTGACTCTGAGTGACATTTCAACCAGCATCGTGGTCAATTTTCAATGTTCAATTTACACATTTAAACAAAGCAAGTAAGCACTAATATTTCTTTCTTTTTTTCAATGTTTAATCCACCTATATTACATACTATTTTTAACATTTTCTAGACGCAAAATGTCTTTAAAAAAGGTCCAAATCAGGACCGAAACATTAGAGTTTAAATTGCAAAATTGCTAACAGTTCTTCAAATTGATAGAAACTACGCATCGAAAACGGCAACAAATTAAGTATTTAAGAATTACGATCAACAAAATTGATTATTTACTCACAATATTGTCCGTATAATTAACGATGTTGGTATCAAACCAATTACTGAACATTTAATTATTGTACGAGGTATTATATCCATTTTATAAGAATTGCTGTACCATTATTCACAAATTAAGTATTTAACGATTACGATCAACAAAATTGATTATTTACTCACAATATTGTCCGTATAATTAACGATGTTGGTATCAAACCAATTACTGAACATTTAAGTATTGTACGAGGTACTACATCAATTTCATATCCGTAAAATGAAAAACAAATCAAATACAATGGAATGATTCTAGATCGGAAGAAATGACTGCAAAGGGTTAATTTTCCGTAACAACATCATCAAAAAAATCCTTATTTCAAAAATAGTTACGTCGGTATCGTAAAGCTTGAATGAATGAAATTCTCGTACTCCTAACAGAATAGCACAAGAGTATCCAGGTGCAGCAACGAGTACAAAAGCGACATTCTGCTTGACTTCCGTTCCAGGCCACGCCTGCGCCATGTCGGAGTCAGTTTACAATCCGCGCGTAATCGCCGAGCGAAGAACGACCGATCCCGAGCGCATAAACGCGTCTGCATTATTTCAGTAGCGGCGCGTTGCATCGGCAAAACAAATAATACCTTTCGCAACGGTATTATAAACTCGGTCCTCGAAGGATGTTACCGCGCGACTTGCGGCTTTCGAACGATGCCGCGGAAACATTTCCATAATTTCCGAGTTCCGCGCAGCGGTGGCGTCAACGGTGTTCACCGTTCTGATTCCTAAGCGCCGCTACGTAACAGGGGCAACAAGAGGATCCTAGGACGAAGTACTTACGAACCAAAACAGAACTCTGCAACACGATGGCGGAGCCGAAGGTCTGCTGAAATCTGCCGCGATACTGTCGAGGACAACGACGATGACGCGACAGTCCGGTCCGACAACAAAGTTCTTACGTGCGGCAGCTTCTGCGATCCTTCTCCGTCTTGTCGCGTCGCAAAGCTCGCGGCTCGTTTGCTCTTAACGTTTCCAACGGTCTAGTTTCGGGCGCACGTTGAGTACGTACACACCGACCAACCCCTTCGTACGTGTTAGAGCACGTTAGGTGGAAGGAAAGCAGAAGAACGGGCTCCTAAAGTACACCGTGGGTTTCCTAGCAGACATCCCCGAAACTCGAGAAGCCCGTCGTGAGCTTTCTATCTACGTCCTTGTCAGTCGGGCTTCTACCGTGGAACCTCATGAATTTCAGACGCATTCGTGCCAAACCCGTCAACCACTCCCCTCGACGACGTTAAAACCATAGGCCCAATGGCGGACGAGCACGTGGACATTTGTCGGATGCGCTTCAGCAAATTACACGTGATTATCTTCGAACCGAGCGAGTGAAACATTCGATATAGAAATAATCAGAATAATTATACATAGATGGATCTTTATGTGCAATAGCAATTTTTAGTAACAATTGTAGGGGACAGGAAACAAGTTCTTTCCGGTGAAACTTCACTTTGAGGGACCAAAGATGCTGAACTTCTTTGAATATAATAGAAACAACGTCGAGAAGTTTCAGACTAGTGTAATGTGAAAAC
>CM052339.1:9239709-9262609 GCA_028455595.1 Lasioglossum vierecki | reverse complement strand
AAATATCGGAATTGTCGATTTTCGATGGGCAATTGCTTTGGAGGTAACTGGAAGTTGTTGAACGAATCGAACGGGGGTCGAATTGAATTCGCTGAAAGTTTTGACACGGCGTCGACGCGAGCTAAACCGTTTTATACCGGCGCGGACTGTATTCGAATGCGTTGTAGACGGGCCGAAAAAAATGCTCGGGGGTAGGTAGCATGTGCTGACGGTCTCGGCTCTCATTCGCGAAGATGTTCACGTGCAGCTACTTGCAAACCTCGTTGCTCGGAATTTGCAAACTGGCGCACGTGCGTGCCATTCGTTCGAACCGGTGTCTGCGAAAAGTATAAGGTACAGGTGCGAAGGGAGGTGACGACTGCAATTGCGACTCGCAACTGCCGGCTCTGCGAATACATACATTCTTTGCCCGTTGCACGTGATCTACTGCACACGATGCTCCCACGAAAAGCCCGCTCTGTTCTCGCCCGTCGGATGGTGCCGCGCCATTCCGATTGGATAACATTGTGCCGCGAGACACAAACAAATGATCTGCTTTCGTTGCTTTAATTCTTGAACAGCCTCTGTTCTTCCTCGCCGAACGATATTAGTCCGTACGGACGGCGGAATTTACGTTCCGCTTGAAAATTTAATCTGCCCCTTAGGCGGACCATTACCTGGACACCTGGAATTGATCACACGACTCCCAAAATGAATTCTTGCGAACCGGGACATGTGTGTGGAGAGTAACCCTTCTATCCTCTCAGTTTATTTTCACATCTCGTCAGACGTCTGAATCTTTCACACCAAGCGTAAAATAGTAATGCTTTCACGTGATTGTAATTAACGTTCATTACTCATCCATTTTACTATTCCATTTTGTGGATTGCTGAATAATCTTGTCTAGCTGTCCAATCATCAACATACTCAATAAAATATATTTACGTAATCGTTATTTTCGAGAAAATCGAATGTAGTAGACAGAGGATCTAGAGTGAAAGAGAAAATCTTCTGTCTTAACCATTCTTTAAATTATCTTTTAATTTTAATTTATTTTTAAATTTATTAAATTTTTTTCAATGTTTCGATTCTATTAATTCGTTACGATCGACAAAACGGAATCTTTGACAGTTAATATGTTTGATTTGAAGCTAAGAAACTGGTGTGGCAAGGAGCCGAAAAATTGGTCCTCGCGAATGCGAATGCGAAAAACGAATCAGAGGAAAATATCTCCGGCTAGAGCAAATGAGAGTACAGGAGTACTATTTTGGCTCCTGGACAGCGGGATTTTAGAGCGTATGTGCTATCCTTAGTTTTATTTCGGATGGATGAGCCCCACATCACCCCCTCGACCATCATCGGAGAACGGGTGTGCGTAAAATGCATTTCCCTTGCATTTCCATTGGTTGAAAATAATATAACAGTATCATCGAATTCTTCTAATAATTTTACAGTTTTAACCCTCATACGCTACTCAGACATAGTTGCATGAAAGATACTAGAATAATATTTCACCCCTTCTCTACTTCACATTTCAAATCTACGAATTATGCTTGAATTATATAGCGTGACAAGAAAAAAAATCAGTTGCCGAACGACGCCGACAAAACAAGATGAATTTAATGTTGCCAAGACGTGTTTGCGCAATCACAGACGCGCAGAATAATTTTTCATCCTCGGCAAATACGAGGCACATATTTGCAGACAGAAAGTTGCCTGTAACGAGAGCTCGCATAGACGCAAGCAACCAGCCGGGATCCGTTTCGCAGTAGAGAAGTTCGAGTGTACAAATAATTCGATGGGTGCTTTCATCAAAACGCCAGTAAATTCTGCGGCTCGGCCAATATCAAAAGGAACATAGAATCGTCGCGGGTTTTGCTAGCAAGATATAAATTCGCTCTTCCATTTCGAACCTCGAAAAAGGCAGCGGCGACGGTGACGACCCCACCATTCGAATCTTTCTCCATTTGATCGAAAATAAATTGCTGGGTGCTCGGGGTTTGCCTTCACGTTGCTGGCAACGTCCGACCATCGTCTCTGCGAGATGCCCGAAAGAGAAGACGCAACGGTTGTTCAAAAGCTGCGCCGTCGAAAGAGGGTTTACATTGATCGGCAAATTCCATCGGTTTCGCTATTAAATATTTACAGCAGCCGGGATCCCGGATCAAAACTGCAGCCTCCTGCAGTTACCGAACCTGTGCGAGACCCTGCACATAAATCAACTGCTACCTCCCGTTTTCACCATTTCTCAAGTGAAAACTTCTTTAGGCGCCCCGCTTATACTAGAGATCGGCAAGAAGTGTTCGTTTAGGCCGATTCTACAGAATTACATCCCTTTTTCTCGATATAGTTCTCGAACCTCCTCAGCACCATATCTTTAAAGCCAAGAACAGGTGTGGTGTAGGAGCCAAAGAGATTGTCCTTCGGGCTTCTGGACAATGGGGTTTTTTACTGAGTAGTATCCTATCCTCCGTTTTACTTCGGATGTCCTATCCCCCCCCCTCGACCATCATCGGAGAGGGGGGTGTGCGCAAATAGCATTTTCCCGTTGCCCTTAAACGAAAAAAAAAACAAAAAAGACAGCAACATATCTCACCCGGCAAGAATATTGAGTACTAAAAAATGCAGAATTCTCACGTTAACGCTTTCAAGAAAATTAGAAAATTACTATCGACATGGTACAGACCTCTTTAATCTTTCAGAAAAATATTTCCCAAAGTAAATTAATTCGTTAAAATACGAAAATTGATATTGTTCCTCCCAGTACAGGTATGAACTAGCTCAAAAAGAAAGTTGCGACATATCTCATCCCGGCAAAAATAGTGACAACTAAAAAATGCAGTATTCTCACGTTAACGCTTTCAAGAAAATTAAAAAATTACTATCGACATGGTACAGACCTATTTAATCTTTCAGAAAAATATTTCTCGAAGTATATTCGACTAGGTTCTATAAAATATTACCGGTATGAACTAGCATACTAATTGTCCGCTTGCGATTCAATCAGATTAGCGTGCACAATTTGTGCTGCGCAATGAACGTGCCCGATCCGTCATAAAATGTTCAAATTGGTTCCAATGAAAACTCAATTTGTTTACCCACTGCAAATGCAGGGCGCGGAAGTCTTCGGCTTCGCACATGCCTAAACAGCGCGCCGAACCGCGAATTCCGACGAACATTTCGCCGCGCCGAACGGAATTTATTTTTGCTATTTCCAGAATTCCTAGCGAATAACTATGAAGCTGCAGTTGGTGCATACTACTCAAAGAAATTCAGAACATGAATTTATAATTTTATTTGTAACACGCTTATTTAATAATTTTATATATTACGAATGTTTAGGGAATTTAAAAAATTTTTAAATCCACGAAATTTTGTTTCCGCAGTCATCGACGAGAACACATATGGCGTCCGCCAGGTGACCAATTTTGCAATCTGCGTTTGTATCGGGCACTTGTCACGTGGTCAAGGATATAATTCATGGAGGAGCGCCAGGCAATCTGTGAAAACACGTTGAAAATTCGTCGCAATCCCGGTGAAACAGCGATCGTGCTCGGTTCACGAGATTGCTGGGGTCCCTCGACTTCACTTCAGTAGCCGAATCGGCGACCGTGTCACGAATCTCGATCCCCGCTCGAAATTACTTACGACTCAACTTGCGATCATGGGGTGGCGCGGCGGGTAGGAAGAAAGACGTTCCGATTAATTAAGTATGCCGAACGAAAATTTCCAAGTAATTAACGCTTAATCGACTATCGGTCGTTTTTAGCGGATCGAGTGGAGAAGGGAGGAATGAAAGCCGGAGAGAAACTCGCGAACAGTCGCGACGCGACATCGGAAAGTAAGAAGCGTGCGGCACGGTGGGCGCCGGCTGTTCGATCGTAGGAAGGAGCTAGAGGAGAACTGGTCTAATTAAGTCGAATCCCTTTTATGCTAATGCCGGAACGCCGCACCGGTTCTCCCCAAAGTTCTCGCCCAAGTCCCCGCGAACTCTTCTCGAGACTTTATCGGGTCTTTACCGGCCTTAGCGCCCGCTCGTTCCGCGCTATACACGGTTTCGAGCCGTGAACGAGCTCGACGCCAGAATATTTATTTTGCTCGTGTGCCCGTGAGGCGGGCCGCGCTCGATTTGTCAAGATTACGACGAGATCGAGTCTGCTTCTTCTTCTTCCTTCTGCCCGAAGATAGAGCGTCTTCCCACGTCTCTACAGGTGTACGTACACAAACGCGTGTGTACTCCGACCCCGGGGTGGCAGCGCTCGAACGATCCACCCCCGAACCAACCCTCACGCCAACCGAGCGCAGAGAATGTCGATGCATTTACATAATTGTGCGTACAAATTTCGAACTTCACCAGCCAGATCCGCCTGGCTCCGTGCACCTGCATCAATGCGCATGGTTTCTCGTCCGCGGATTCCGAGCCCCAGAACGATGAATTATTTACGCGAGTACGCGTCCTTTTTAAAAAGCCACGTAATCCTCGAGCGATCCACATTCGCACGGAATTCGATCGATCCTCGAATTTTCTTTTCGTCTACCCGCTTCTCATCGATCTCGTTATCAGAGGATCAGACTTCGAAAATTAACTTTTCCTTGGCGGCACGTATTACGTTCGATCTATCGGGGAATTTAGTACGATTTTTATTTATTTTCGATCTACAAATGTGATATTACTGGACTGTGGATCTTTATGCATTTTTAGATTGCAACATTGAGTAGATGAAATTCAGAATTGTTGGAAATTTTTTAAAATTCAAGATGTCAATATGATGTCTCCTTTATTGGAATTTTTAAGGGGAGGAGTAACACGTTCTATAGTATTTTATCGGTATATATCAAATGGAAATCACTGACACAAATTTCCCTGATACGGTTTTCACCGACACCAGGTTTTCAATTACACATCTGATTAAAATACTTATTAATTGAATTACATTGCATTTCAATTAATATATATAATTGAAATACAATATAATTGAAAGTGTGCGGTAGGCACGTCACGAGCAGCTAGTAAATTTATAAATAATAAATTCCTTCTGTTTGAAACTTTCACATGGATTTTTCAACCTCTTCTTGCCTGTTACTTCATTTTTCATTATTCAATTACAAGATATTTTATAATTGTACTCCATTGCAATTACGAATTACATTGTAATTTAATTAAATGAAGATCTGAATTATAAATTACAATATAACTGAATTACGATGTAATTCAATTATTTTATAATTATAATTCTGGAGGTTTATTTTGCATAAAGATCCGCAGTCTAGCTATTAACAATGAAAATAGGATTTTATTTTCTTAAGAGGATCTGGGACCGTTTCTCTTAACCTTTCATTATTTTATTATTCATAGCGTTAGCTCTCATTGTGTTTAACAAATGTTCAGTAATTTTTTCCAGAGGAGTCATTAAACTATTTGCAGTAGAATTTTTCACAAATAACTAATTTAAAAATCCAAATAGCATTTACCGTATACCAATATAAAGTTGACTGAAACGAATGATATTGACAGATCGTTGATTGTTTTCAGATAACAGGGACGAGAGAGAGTTAAGCAATCCAGGTAATGGGAAAAAATCAAAATCAATTTGACGTTACGATGCAACAATGCGATTGTGCTGTTATTACCGACGATTTTTGTTTGCGGGGAAATTGTTATGTAATATTTCAGGCACAGCGATTAACTGATTAAAGCTCATGGCGTCGACGTGCGCGGATTTATTGCGATTCGAGCAAATAAACGTAAAATCCTGTACGAATTGTAATGTAAATACTTCTCGGATTGTTTCATGCATTTATGCGAACGGTCTATCCTGAATGAAACATTTATTAAAATACGCATTCGCAAAGGTAAGAGAAACGCTCAACTGTTGAATCCTCGTATATAATTTCACGGAACGTTCAATCCGTGGATATAGTCGAAGAAACGTACATGCAACATCAACAGTCGCGACGTTTATGCGCGAGTATTGAATCAGCTTGCATGCAATCTTCTATCTGTGCGTGTTGCACTTTAAATCTCGCAACGCGTATGGTTTTCACGATTTCATCACAGTCGAATACATCCTGACAAATCCTTGAGTATCTCAATCTCTTTTTACATATGTTTAAACCTACAACTTTGATATAATTCTTGGATAATGATTAGACTTGGCTAAAAGAAAATTATAACTAAATGGAAACCAAAATATGTTAATGCATCATCAATCTGCGATTACTCAAAAAAAAAATATATAATCCCCAGCTAGCGATTTCTCATCGTAAATTGCATTTAATAATCTTATTCCATAAAATCTTCGATTACTGAAAACATTCTGAAAAATATATAATTCCTAGCTAGCGATTTCTCGTCATGAATCGCATTTAATAATCTTATTCTATAAAATCTTCGATTATTGAAAACATTCTGTAAAATATACAATTCCCAGCTAGCGACTTCTCATCATAAATCTCATTTAATAATCTTATTCCATAAAATCTGCGATTACTCGAACATTTTGAAAAAAATATGGAGCTTAACATGTTCTTCTATTAATAAAATTTTGTATTACAATTTCATCTCGATGGAACTATTCTTGACCTTATTTTTAGTTGAACGTAGTTGACCTCTCCAGCAAGGTAGTTACTATGAAAGTCATTTATCATGTTCCAGTTCTGTTGGTTTATTTGTTAATGTTTCTGAAATATACGACCTCTTTCGCTGACAGTATTAATTCAAGTGTAGAGCGAACCGTTAGAAACAGTTCTTTAATTTCAGTTAGGTCTGTTATAAATATCACTGAGAAAGGTATATGTGGTTCGGTGGTATTTATTCACGATAGCTTGCGAGTTAGTTCACGAACGAATACGGAGTTAAAAGCACGGAATGATCACATGCGGAGACTTGACAAATGTATAGGGAAGAAAGGGTCGCAGGAGTGACGTTTGTCTTCATTAGATACACCCGTAATATTCTACGATTCTACTCGCTCCGGCACATCTGCGCGGTCTTGTCCTCCCTTGAATATGTTCTGATCAAGTGAATATTTAATCATACGGTTCGCTCTGCAACCAGCGCTCCGTGTCGGTCGCAATATTCCCTTATTCAAAAATCCTGAAACTTTTCTGCTGCTTCAAGGACCAATATAATGTCTGCTTCTTTCAGCTTACAAGCCACACGCGATTGGAGAAAATCTATAATATTTTTAACCCTCTGCACTCGGAGCAATTTTAACTTATATATTTCCATTCCATATGATCTTTTAAATTTTATGCATATGAATTAAATAATTGTTATGACACCTAAGTGCTTAGTAATCGATTAGATGTGTAAACAATATTTTGAATAATGTCACAGCAATTTTTAGTTGCGCCTCAAATCTTCATTCGAGTGCTAAGGGTCAATTAAATTCTGCAACCCATTTAAACATTTTTTCCGAAATATAAAAGTACCCTGTTATACGTATATTATATATAATTTTTTAAATTGTATTATCTATTCTATTATACTTCATAATTCAAATAATGGTACAGCAAAATATTTAATTTTAGAAGTCTCCATTTACACGTAGAAGTTTTTCTTCGTCCACAAACATGTTCAAATGTCCTTATGTTATCGATTTACTTAAAAAAAAATTTCGATGCATTCAAGAGAATCTATAGAATCGTTGCACGTCAGAATCATTCGCACATCTATCAATAAAGTTAAAATTTTTACTTTTTCAAAATTAACCCTTTGCACTCGGCTGTCCCCTCTGAGGCACCACAAAAAAATTACTGTACTATTGTTAAAAATTTACATTATTAAATATATCGTCATCTATTCAATTACTAAACATTTAAGTACTTTGTACAGTACTGTACCAATCTCAAATCCATAAAATTAAAAAATCATAAGGTATGAAAATATTCTAGATCGGAAGAAATGTTTAATTTTTTAATTAAAATAGCTTCGAGTGCAAAGGGTTAAATGTCTCAAATCCAGAAAAAAATCATGTTTCGACTACATATTCAGAGCATCAAAATCTACAAATGTCCGTGAAAGTTTATCGAAGAGCAAGATAATTGTTGATCGGTGCAACGAACGTGCAATTACGCGAAATCGTTCGAAGTTAGGGGTTAATTTCGCCGGGTGGAATGTCTTTCGGAGCAATTTTTGAAATTCGGTATAAATATTCGACGAGGGTAGGCTGGTAAACCGGAATTCAAAATGCCAGCCGGAAGTGCCTACGTATCCCGGAATTCTTTATTAAAGTATCGTGCAAGAGAACCGCTTTTATTGGACCCGATGTCGTATACGCGCCGGCGCGGCGCGCGGCTTCGTGGGAATTTAATATTAATACACAATTTGGCTGGCTGTCTTGTAGATAGTGTAGCCGCGTACACGTGTTCCCCGGGATATGTAATATTTATATGAATATATACGGCGAGGATACAAATGACGATAACGTGTCCGTTTCTTTTCTTCGCTGTGTTTATGTGTCTGCGCGCGGAAAACAAGCCGAAAGTTCTGCTGGTGTCGAGGTTATAAGGGTGTAGAGGGACGAGGTAAGCGACCTCCATTGCACTCGTTCGAAGCACACCCCGGTGCCTCATTGCTATATCTTTTACTTCGCGAGATTTCCACTACGCGTTCTCTCTCTCTCTCTCTCTCTCTCTCTCTCTCTCTCTCTCTCTCTCTTTGTCTCTCTTTGCCACGGCTACGGGATCATCGAAGAACGTGTAAAAAATACTCGCGGGACGTGTACCGGTTCAAGATCGTCAGTTTAACGGTCTCGAGATTTGTTGCTCCCTAGCGTTGCTTTAGATTTTACTGATACCTCGCGCCATTTGCCAGATCTCTGTCACAGATCCACTCTTATTGCTGAATACTACGTTGCAAAGTACTTCCTCGTGGAAGGAGCACTCTAAGGACTTCCTAAAGGCGACAGTCATTGACTCGGTTGTCGGTAGTTAACCCTCATCCGTCCCTCGTGTCAATTTGATACAGTTTTCCCGAAACAGTTGTACTGTTCTGTTATTTTTAGATAAATTTTCCCGAAACTTTGTGTGACTTTTATTTTTTCTAATGCGGAAAACGTATTAATAATTCACAGAACGAAACGTCGAAATTGATATATTGCAAAATTGCTTTCAATTAAATTAATCGAACCGGTCATCAACTTTGGAAAACACATAACCGGAAAACCTAAGACGTAAATATACTCATCAATTTGATTAAAACAAATATTGCAATTTATCTATTTTTGGTCACTGTATCAATTTGACACCGAGGAACATTCAGTTCGTGAAATGAAGGACGGCGATGAGGGTTAACAAATTTTAGTGATAACCTGAGAAATAATGTCTCTGGACGTAATAATTAAACAGCGGATTTCTTTCTTAATCTGTTTAACAGATTGAAAATAATATAACAGTATGTTTAAATTTTTAAATGCATAAAATCCGCTTTTTAATAAATGATCGTTAAAAGGCTCTTAAATTAATTTTGTCGTGAGTTTATATTATTAATCAGGTTCTTTCGACTAAAGTAATTCAGAAATTTAACTACTAATTTGACAAATTGAATTGAGAAAATGTTCAGTACTAGTAATAAATTGTTTCGTACTTATTGAAGCAAAGATCTCCATAAATCTAAATACAAAAATAACTGTATATAGTTTAACGCTTATTGGAAGATTAAATATTGCAGACAGAGATTGTTATGGAATACTGTTAATTACCTAATAGGCAACAACAATTAACTTGAGCGAACTATAGTATTTATTTCATGTAATAAACTTTTTCAAAGTCTGAAAACTGAACAGTGGCGCCACACAGCAGCGACGGGTGCAACCTTCTCCGCGGCAGCCTGAAATACAGCTCTGTATAAAGGGTTGCATCGTCAAAGGAGCATTGTATCTCTGACGCTGCGAGAAATATACGGTACTAGCTTTCCCCACGGCTTCGCTCGTACAAGAAACTGTTTAATGCCCTCGTAAATTGATATTGTTTCTCCATAAACCTTTTTACCCCCATTCACCCCATTTAGATTGTATCAATGAACATTAAAGAGCAAGTATGATGTAAATCAGACCACGAACTATATATTCCTCATACAAACGTTGCAACCCCTTTTTACACCCTTAGTACTAATACCCACATTGTATTAGGATCAAGTTCTAAGTTATATTTCCAATTTCAAGTCTCTAGCTCATCGGGAAGTTAGTTTAAAAAAATCAATCAAAAGATTTGTACCGAACAAACAAACAGACAAACAAGAAAGCGACCGGTACTTTGGGATTATCCCGTCGACCTCTCAACGCTCGCGAAAATGCACAAATCCTTTGGCGCCATCATAACGAAATGCAAGTTCATAAATATACATTCTAAACACATTAAATGTATGAAATAATAATAACAAAAAAAATGTAATTGAAATAATACCGAAAACCTAACCTAACCTAACTCGCGTATAGAGGGGTACCAAATGAGGTGTTAGGTTAGGTTAGATTGGCGATAATCTCGTGGTTGGCGAAAACTTGGTAAAAAGGTAAGGCGTAATTGGTCGTCGACGAGTGTCCTCATATAATGAAATTCATGTCGTTAATTTTCCTGACGTAATGCGAAAGCACAATCTTCGACGTTCTATGATTCCCTAGCGGGTCGCAAATAAGGAAATCGAAGGAACACAAACGCCAGGATTAACCCCGTGAACTTTCTTATTACCATTTTAAGTGGTTTCATGCGGCTACTTGGTTTCCTTCTGCCGCGAACGAACGAATCTTCGAGGCGCAAATGGAACTTTTACGTTAGCACCATCCGAGTAGACGTCGAATTAAAATTTGTCCTGCGATCGTGACGAACTTTGGGATTTGCATCAGACCCGAGCATTTTCTCGTCAGTCCCGCGTCGAAGATACGCCGCTATTCTTATCAGTTCGACGAAAATTTAAATCTACGACGTTGAGTCCCAAGTGTATCGAAGAAGACGTAAGAAACGTCGAACGGAGCAAAATGCGCTCAATCTGGGACAGCTCTACACGATAACAAGATAAAAATTGTTGATATGGACTGAAGGGTTAAAACAAATCTATATGAATAAAAATTAAATGCTGTTATTTAAGAACGGCTGGACTGACTTGACTAATTTTATTCTCTACACAAGAAAAAGATAAAAATTGTTGATATAGACTGAAGGATTGAAACAAATTTACATAAATAAAAATTAAATGCATTATTTGAGAACGGCAGGACCGATTTGGCTAATTTTATTTTAAAAAATGTTCGTAATAGTCCGAATAAAGGTTTTAGGAAACGAAAAATCTTATAGCTTTTCACAAATTCACAGACAAATTTATTAAAATTTGGACAACGTCTGTCGAGTTAGCTAGTCTTTAATAATAATTCGCCTGATAGAAGAAGTTATTCTAACAATAAGCAGGATTTCGATTGGTCATGTGAGAAACTACAATGTCCTTTCAGAAATATTAGGGAAAAAGGCATAAATTCTATTTTTCAAGTGAACGACCTTGATCCGTCATGCTTCGAGGTGAAGCGACTGAGAAACGGACAGATTTCAATCTCCGTAGAAGTTTTCACATTTGTTATCCAGTTTTATGCAGACGGTACTGATCTGTTCATTTTTAGCTGCTTATATCTCGGTAAAGAATTAGTGCACGCCACTCTGTTTCATGTTACGAGATGAAACGTTAAGAAACAGAATCTTTCCGTGACAGAACGTTGAGGATTTTTTCAGAAACTGAACTAAAAGTCTCCAGTCTATTTAGTCACTGACAGACGTCACCGCTATCAATCTCGCTACAAAATTTACAATTTGCAATGACGAATCCCAGAATTCCTCCGAAACGATGATCGCGGCCAGTCGATCTTGCCAAATCAAGGCGAAGCTTCGCGACGGATTATTTCGCCTCTTGAGACGAGATTTCCGAAGTTTTTAACGATTGAATTTCGTAGACTGCTTTCAGAGGATCGAGTGTACTCCACGATTCCGTGATAACGGATTAAAGCGCGGAACTCGGCTCGAATTGCGGGCCGTCGGTCATTTGCAACGCGGAGACGCTCCTGTTATGAATAATCTATAGAACGTAACAGAAACTTATCCAATTTCCGGCACCGGTTAAAAAGTGTACATTAATCTTTTTCCACTGACGGGCAGACTTCGCTCGAACTTCAGTCCCGCTTAATCTGTTTGTGAATTCAGTCGAGAGAAATCGAGCGCGCGGTCTGTACCGATTAAATTTTTTTTTATCCCGTCGCATAAATGAACGAAATCGTGACGCGTGCGGACAGCACTGCTATCGAATATTAATCGAAAAAAACCATAAAATCAGCTCTAACCGAATTCGATTTCTCGACTTTAAAAACTCGTCTATATTCAATACAATCGGCTGTGTAGTTCGTCTACGTGGAACCCTTGAGTCGCGCGTCGACGATCCAATCACATTACAGTCACGGCTCGCACAGGCACCATTCACCCCTGCTTAAATAATCTAGCACACAGCAGCGATCCAGCTCCAGTCACGTTTCATCCGATTGAATAATACTAGATCGCACTGCGAACGTACGGTGGACAAACCGCCCGTGTAAATCAATCCTAAAATGCCGTTGCCATTTAATTATAATAGATTCCGCGGAATTAATGATGGTTCCATTCCCGTCGCACTTTGTCAGATTTATTATGGTTTCTAAAAAAAGCTTTCGCGATCTATCGATGCATCAATTATCTATTGCACGAGCCCCACCGTTTTTCGTATTAAATCTTACATGCGTTTTCGTAGCTATATAAAATTCGCAATCAAAATATTTTCAAGACTGTCTGTACGAGATTAGGAATCTGTATGGGACTAGGAAAAATTATTTTATACTTCTTAGTCCAGTTTTAGAAACGAGGTATTTTTAAAAGTTATTTTTGGTAATTATATAGAAAAGGTCTGTGTTCTCCAATTTTGATGAAATCAAAATCTATCATCTTTGAGAAAAACATTGAACATGAATATTTCCATTTAAAAGCAATAGAATGTACATCGCAAGCGTAACAAATATTTTCATTTAAAACAATAGAGTGTACGTCGCAAGCATAACATAAATGCATCCTAAGAAGACAGGGAAAGACGGCGCAACAGCGTCAGCAGGTAATATCGATCAGTATCCAAGTTCGTCGTGCAAAAACCCAGCTACGTAAAGTAGCATTAAGCCTCGTCCTAGTGCGAGACTTACAGCGATTCTTCACAACGGTTGACAGACTAAATACCGTCCCTTGACAACTTTTTATATAAGGGCCTGGCCTCCTTCAGCGCCAGAAGCACGTCGACGATAGGGGAGGACGGACGCGAGACAGAGTGATGCGCAAGGAAAAATATGCTCTCGACGTTGCGCGCGTATTACACGATGCCTTCGCAAATTACGCGCACTGCTCGCGAATCGTCCCGTGGGTCCAGCGCAACCATGATTGAAAAGAAGGGTGACACGTTTTAATACAGGTTGCTTCATCTGAAACGGACCAGCCGATCAACCTGATTAAAATGGGACAGATTTCTCTCAACGGAAAATAAAAGACAATTATTATTTTGCCATTTAAGATGAGTCTAGAACGGACCACTTGATTAAAATGGGACAGATTTTTCTCAACGGAAAATAAAAGCCAATTATTTTACCATTTAGAATGAGTGTAGAACGGGACCACCCGATTAAAATGGGAAAGATTTCTCTCAACGGAAAATAAAAGACAATTATTATTTTGCCATTTAAGATGAGTCTAGACCGGACCACTCGATTAAAATGGGAAAGATTTCTCTCAACGGAAAATAAAAGCCAGTTATTATTTTAACATTTAAGATGAGTCTGGAATGGACCACCCGATTAAAATGGGAAATATTTTTCTCAACGGAAAATAAAAGCCAGTTATTATTTTACCATTTAAGATGAGTCTGGAACGGACCACCCGATTAAAATGGGAAATATTTTCTCAACGGAAAATAAAAGCCAATTATTTTACCATTTAGAATGAGTTTAGAACGGACCACCCGATTAAAATGGGACAGATTTTTCTCAACGGAAAATAAAAGCCAGTTATTATTTTAACATTTAAGATGAGTCTGGAATGGACCACTCGATTAAAATGAGAAAGGTTTTTCTCAACAGAAAATAAAAGCCAATAATTTTACCATTTAGAATAAGTCTTGTGACATTTTCTTCTATGATCTATTGCGATTTTCCAGGCAGTGCCGAATTAAGCCAGCGCGGGGCCCGTAGCAAATGTTACCAGGGGGTCCTAGGTTTTGCACGATAATATAATAAAACACGATGAATGACCTTTTTTTAGCGAAAATATCTGGGAATGGTATCTACCAAATTTTAGGTTAATTTCTCAACTCTCAATTACTCCTTGTAATTATTTTGTAAGTGGTTACATAGGAACTTTACGTCACTGCAACATACATCAATTTTTATTCATTGAAATAACTAGTTTAATGCAAAACAGATATTTGATAGTGTAGTGCACATGTTTGTTTAAGCTTGAAACATTAAATTTTAAGTTTGGAGATAGTAAATAAAATTACTGTTACTGTGCTCATGGCTTTGTACAAAACAGATATTTTTTTTGATAATTTACTGAGTAAGTGGAACCCTCTCTCTGCAATTTTGAAGGCTATCAATTCAAAGAAATTACATGTGAAACAGAAATTTAATTCTCTAATAATTTCGATTTTCACCCTTTTTTCGTGGTCATCTAATTTCGAGCTTTAATTTAAAATCCCGGACCTGCGAAAATTCTTTCGGAAATTCATTCTAAACTCGATTCGGATTAAATTTGAAAATGTTGTGGACGCTATGCAAATTAAATCGTTCAGTCTTTAGAACTTCTCCTACTTCGTTCTCATTGGAACTTGTGTTGCATTTGTTCTTAACCCTCAATACGTTCTTCAGGGTGAAAATTTACTGATTTACCTTTTTCACATATCGTAAAACGATTGATTTCTTTTTGTCTGTGTTGCAAAATGTATTTCTTTGAAATGTCACACTATAAATTGAAGCATAATTCGTAAATTTGACAAGTGAAGTAAAAAGGGGCGAAATATTATTCTAGGATCATTTCTGCAACTATGTCTGAGAAGCGTGTGAGGGTTAAAAATATTTTATCATGTTCTATACACAGTGGCTATTAAAAATGTTCATTATGAAGTGGAGAATATCTGGCAAACAATTTTACGAGGTTCGTTTTCCGTTGTGCTGTAACGTGAAACACTGCAGTAAAGTTTATAACAACGCTTTGAATCCTATTGTGTATCGTTTCGAAGGGATTCCAAGGGTGAAGAATGGGAATGGTAAAGGTTGAGGTGAACATGCATCAGGAGAACCTCGTGTACGGGGTATACAAGAGAAACGTCACGTCTGCTGCCGGATATTTCACGGTCCTCTGGTTTCTGTCGCTTCCGTATTTTTGTCCGTCGCCTTACGCGCGTTGTAACGCTTCTCGCGGCGCGCCGCGGCAAATTGGAGCTTGTCAATGGGGATTTTATTCGAAGCCCTGGCGAAACGTCGAGAGAAACTGGCCGAGCGTAGTTTACGAGCCGTTTGACGAGGCTCGTGGCACAAACCTCGCGCTCTCGAATCGGCATCTCAGCGCAGCATAAAAAGTTAACGCGGTCAAACTGTGCGAATCTTGCCCAGAGGAAACGATTCTTCGACAATTTACAGCGCTTTTATTATTCTTCGACGGCTTGTTACAGAAATGCGCCAGCTATGCACATAGAAAATCGCAGTTTACAATCTACAATTTTCTTTTGATTTTCTTAACCTTACCAGGACGAATTTCGAAGTGCTAACAAACCATCTTCGCAATCGTAGGTGCAACTATTTAACTAATAAATTAAATATGTTGGCATCTAAACAATTACTAAACGTTCAAGTACGAGGAAAAAGTTTGTGCGATTTTCATCCTGGAAATTGGTTGATATAATCTTGAACCACGACTGACTACATTTCAAAAATTATTTATATAGTATATTATATTATTATTTGTTACAGTAGTTCTTTGAATAAATTCCCCATGTATAACCAACTTTTATAAATCTTTTATAACTCTTATAAAAATGGCTGCACTATTATTCAAAATTTTGATTATATTATTAAATATGTTCGTATCTACCAACTACTAAACATTTAAGTACTGTACGAGGAAAAAGTTTGTGCGGTTTCCTTCCTGAAAATTAGTTGATATAATCTTAAACCATGACCGAATACATTTCAAAAAGTTTTTATATAGTGTATTATATTATTATTAGTAAAAATGGCTGTACCATTATTCAGAATTTTGATTATATTATAAAATATGTATCTAGCTAATTACTAAACTTATTATTTATTATTATTTGTATTATTTTTATTTATATTATTATTATTGCTGAACATAATTGTATGAAGTATATCAATTTCAATATCCATAAAATTCAAAAAATTATATAGAATCGAGTTATTTAAGATCAAAAGAAATTTTTAAAATTCGAGTTATAGTACCTTCTGCAAAGAGTTAAGACATAACAATTTTTCGTTTTGCTTCGAGGACGAAAGTAATTTACTCGCTGAGCGCGTGTAACAATACCTTCAAACTCCGTTCAAGTATTCAACGTGATCATGGATCACGTATTCATTTGCCGGTGCTTCCTCGTAATCGCTATCGCTGCCGGAGAAATCTCCGAACGTTTAATTAAAATCCTTCCGGTGCGTCCCGATTAATGGGGTCAGATGCAACCCCGCTAACTAGAGGCAGAGAGGAAATGAGAATGTTCGCGCGCCCGGGTTTCACTGCCTCCAACTTTTCAGTTTCAACGCTCTAGCGTGGAACAGAACCTGTGTCATTTTTTCAGCACAGGATAGAGCCCAACTTCACAGAAAAGCTGAATTCCTTTCGTTATTCTGATTCTATGTTTGAACAATTTATGTGAAGAACGCGGCGTCATTACCGATTACCAGACCACGAATTTCATGCGTTTATAACAGAGATGAGTGGTTGTAATTATACAACATATGCATACTGTAATATCTACGTCATGTCTGTAGAATGTCTAACGTCAGACCACCAGTATATGTATAAAATGGCAGAGAAGACTAAGGGTACATGTCCATATAACAGTTTCTGTCGATAGTTGCTCTCGAGAGTACTCTCAATTTATGTGTCTAACTTTTTTCATCTTTCTCTTTGCTCTTCGATAACCCTCTCAGAGTTGTGCAAAATTACAATTGAATTACTCCAGAATTATAATTACTAAGTTATTAAATTAAGGTGAAGTTTGTTTCTCGATCGGAAAGTGAACACGAATTTATTTTTTTGGCGCAAGGTTCGATCAATTTTTAATAATGTGATTAAATTTAATTAATAATGTAATTAAATTACAATGTAATTCGTAATTGCAATGGAATACAATTATGAAATACATTGTAATTGAATTATGAAAAATGAAGTAATAAGCAAGAAGAGGTTGAAAAATCCATGTAAGGTTTCAAACAGAAGGAATTTATTATTTATTTTACTAGCTGCTCGTGACGTGTCTACGTCACACCTTTAATTATATTGTATTTCAATTACACATCTGATTAAAATACTTAGTAATTAAATTACATTGTAATTGAATTAGCAAAACTCTGCTCTCAACACCGTGTACACTGTCAAATTTGACATTTGAGAGTAATTCGCGACAGTATTTATTGGATTATCAATAAGGTACTGGTACAATGAACTTATTGTTCGTTGTAAAAAATGAATCAACGATCTTGGAATCCTATTAACCCTCATACGTTCGTCAGGGTGAAAATTCAGCCATTAAAAATTTTCACATACTGCAAAATTAATTATCCTTTTATGCCTACGCAGTGAGATGTATTTCTTTAAAATGTGAAGCTAAAAATGAAACGTAAGGTGTCGATTTAACGTGTAAAATAGAAATGAGTCAATTGTTATCCCAGTCTCATTATTATGCAGCTATTTTTGAGGAGCGTATGAGGGTTAATAAACAATTGATACTGTCGAGAGCCTGATCGTGGAGCCTAACCGAAAGAGTCTGAAGATACGAGAGGACTCTAGTCTTTTGTCGGAGTTCTATCAGTTTTCCTTTCAGCGTCAGTCGAAGTTAGGATTTCGTACAGTAAAGAGCTTCCTTCGGCGCCATAAATTGAAGAATAGTTTTATTTTTAACGTACCAATGTGAATTTAACGCCCGTTTCCAATAGATTTACTCTCAGCTGCACACGTTACCTTCAGTGTCAATAAGATTTGACGAGCGCTAGCGAGAAATACGCGATTTGAAAGTGACGAGGAATGATGAAGAAAAGCAGCGTGCGCCTTTTCGAGTTTACTATGCGGGAGAAGCAGTCGGTGTGCATTAGAATCCTTTTAACCGGACATAAATAAGAGCCGAGTAATCTCCAGGGAGGATTAGCTGAGCGAGGAACGTGGAGGAAGAAGACACTCTCGTTTACCTTATGGCGCCACCAAGTAGAACGCTGTCTGGGAGAATGGGTTGCGATTTTATCGTGTCGTTGCTCCGGTGCACGTCCACCGATTCAAAAACGATGTCTTTATCTGGGAGATGCAGAGCCCGGCGCGTCCAGCTCGTCCCGTCGCAAATTTAATCTTTCTCCTGTTCCCCTCTCGCCCCATCCCTCCCATCAAAATGAATTCCATAAAACGGGACCGCCGCGCCATCCCCTCGACTCCCCCGAGAGAGCACTTTCGTTTCGTTGTCCCATTCTTCTCATATTTGACTCGATTACCGGGAGAAGCGTCGACCAGGACTTAGGAAAAACGAAGATGGCTCGGGAGAACGTGTTCGAATCGGTACCCGGGATTCTTGCGGACTAATCTCGAGAACGAGGTAAATGGTAACTGATCAACGGGGTTGAGGGAACGGGGATGAAAACGGGACGTGACCGTAGCCGGGTGCAATTGAATTCCAGATTTACGCCTGACGTCGTAATGCGGCTTCGAATAGCTTCAAAGCTTCTCGCTAGACTGTTCGGAACTTCACCTTGTTCTCTTCATAATGACGATCAAATCCACGTTCCGCGCCGCCTGTCTCTACAATGTTTCAAGTGAAAATCTCGTTGGGCAATGAACGAGTCTGATACGTCACGCTCCGAGGTGAAACGCTATACAAGTTTTTATTTTTTCTCTCCCTAAAACACTTGTAGCAGTGTGAATGAAATTTAACCCTTTGCACTAAAAAATCAAACGTTTCTTCTGATCTAGAATATTTACACTCTCTGAGTTTTTAAATTTGGTAGATATAACATTGGTATAATACCTCATACAATACTGAAATGTTTAGTTTATAAATATTAAATTTGTGATTTCGGCGCAAAGTTCGATCATTAAAAACAACAGCAAGTTTGCAAGTTAATTTAACTCAATGTTTCGATCCCTGTGTGGATCCTTTTCAAGAGCAACATTTCTGCGTCTGAGAAAATTAATACTTAATAAAACTAGAAACAAAAAGTGGATTTGCAACACAGTTGTGGAAAAACATATGAGAACCGAAAATAAAAAAAACTTGCTGTGGCAAAAAAATTCGAAAAAGAATAGAATATACTGAGTTACGGTAAAATTATGGATATCATCCATGTTTAATAATTGGTTAAATGTGTAGTAATTGGTTAGATACAGACATATCTAATAATGTAAACAATATTTTCAATAGGACAGAAATTTTTAATGACGCCTCAGAGGCGCCTCTCGAGTGCTAAGGGTTAAATATCGAGTGAGTGGTACGATTGACGATAATGCATGATCTGTTTCGTTTATTAAAACTAGACAAAGTTATATAACAATTGGAGCATACCACATATTATTTCTTTCATTCGTACCACTCTCTCGATATTTACATTACATTCACACCGCTACACACTTCCTCTTCGCAATCAGCCAGAAAAGTATCCGTACGAAATGAAATAAATTGTTCAACATATTCGCTGTCACTGTCACAAATGTGGGACGTTCACAATCTCGTAATCTGCTTGGAAATATCGAAATAATTTAAACTGAGAATCAAAGTTCTAACTAGGTCAGTCTCTAAATTTTAATTAGCTTCGCGAAGTTTGGAAGCTTTTTTAACGATTCAAGAGGTTCGTTCTAAATTTTTAAGAAGATATAATAAAATATGCAACCTAGTGCTATCTTGAAAGCAGTTCGAAGAACTCATCCTGCGCTTCTTAATAGTGTCATATTTTAACCCTCCTACGTTCCTCAAGGTGGAGATTCGCCCGTTTGCTATTTTTACATACTATAAAATGATTGGTTTCCCTCCCTATCTGTCGGACGTATTTCTGTAAAATGTGACTTGATCTATGAAGAAAAAATCTTTTATGCAACTATTTCTGAAGAGCGTATGAGGGTTAAACGAATACACGAAATTACTAACTTTTTTTCCTTATCCTTATCTTTATTCTTATCTTTATTTATCCCCTACCCTCATCCTAATATTTAATTATTTATAAATATATATAAATCCTAATTATAAATATGTCCAATTAACCCTCAAACAGAAGAGAGAAAACCTTTTACAGTATCTGAAATAGTGACTCTGAGTCAAAAGAGGATTCGAGAGGATTTTTGTGAGAGATTGTTGGGCTTCTGGGATTTAAGGATGCGAGAATGTGTCCAAACGTCCTGAGGGACTCGTATATTTTGAGTAACGCGAGTTCTGGGCTGCTGCAGATGCCTCAGGGTGACTGAGATCATCGAGACTTATCAACTGATACCCTAACTTTGCGAAGCCTCCGTAGACTGTGGTAACTATCCAACCTTCCTCAAATTGGCTGCCAGATGTATTCAGCACGGAATAGTCTGTGGGATTTTTACTGTGTACCAGACATTCTACAGTGTGTCTCTCGAGTTTACAATCTCCTATACAAACTTTCTGCAATTCGGTCTCTAGAGTTGAACGCGTTCCCCATTGGTCTCTAGAGCCCTAACTATGTCAAGTTTCATGAATTCTTAAGTTTATCTAATCTGTAGAATCAAATATGGTATCTGCTATCTTTTATATTTACGATGCAACCTTGAACACTCTATTGAAGTTAGCAATGGGCACTATAGACTGAAACTAACGACTAAATCGATAGTTGCCAACTAATATTTTCTCAGTCGATTGATTTTTTAATATTTTTTAATATCGAATAATTCGTTCAATAAGCGTGTGTATGTAGCATAAATAATTATTATACTAGAAATGTTATATAATTATTAAATAACAATACGTATATATTGCACTTATGGGAATAAAGTTTTAATCACAACCTAAAGAAAAAGTAGTATGAAATAATTAATTTGTCAATAACAAATATTTTTCTAAACAGTTCATTAACTCTTTAGCTTTATATTGCATTATTATTAAAGGATAAATAATAATTTGTGAGAGATGAGAAGTTGAAGTGACCTCTAAAACAAAATTTCAATCGACTAGAAACTATCGACTAAACATTCGATAGTATGTAGCAATTAAATAGTAATTAGTCGATGGTGCCCATCACTAATTGAAGTGTCATTTTTTTATAGAAGTACGTATTGAGGTAACGTAAGTTGTTACATATTAGTAGAGCGAGTTGTTAAATATTATCCAAGATTATTCCAAGTGACCGAAAACAGAATATTTAAGATTAAATTAAGAATATATAACAGACAAGAAAATACTTCATTGTGCATCGGTTTCTTCGAAGTTCTTCGAGATACAACTAGATTCAACTGGATTGTTCCAACTTTATCGCGTTTCGATCATTCATACGAAGTCATTGTTTGACTGCACCTCTGCTTTTATCTTGTGTTTGCAGACAACACTGTGGTTTTTTATTGCAACCTTGATTGTGTAAACAAACGACGTACAAGTAAACATTCTGTTCTACAGTACGAGAGTAGTTGCGTTCTAGAAAGTTCTTACATGAAATTACAAAATAGTTATTAAATAATTTGATGCACAATCAAGTTTTTCTCGCAACATCATGTCATAACGACGGAATTAATATATTGAATACAGTCTCGAATTTATAATTGAAATAATTTCTGATTCGTACTAAAACAAATTGATCGATCTTCACTGCTCCACTATATTTTGTACCCTCAAATAACCACGTAACTTATCCCTTTGCACTCGGAGCCACCCCGGACGTTATTTACCAAAACGGCGTCACTTTGAAGCGAGAACATGCACCACGAACCATAATATAAAAACCGGCTGACATTTTTTTCACATATCTTAGTAATTGTACCATATTTCGATTTGCTTTATTGTGCAATTTCAACAGACTACTTCAGGGAAACAAGCATTTCTCAAAAAGTTGCGCTGGAACAATTTCACATTCCCCGTAAATCATTAATAAATTTTGATGTGCCCTCAGAGGGGACATTCAAGTAATATACTAGACTTACGATGTCCTCTCGAAAGGGGTAATCGAGGACAATGGGTTAACTCTATCTTAGTCAGGACTCTAACCATAATCGATCGAGTAAGCAAGTACTGAAACACCGACGAGGTATTTTACGTTTTTACCCTTTACCTATTGATGGTTTAGACGTGTGACAGTGTATTGCCCCCCAACATTCTAACTCTATATTATACACTTTAAAATAACCTTTACCACCGACGAGATACTGTTTTTTGGCGGAGAGGTAACGGTGGAAGTTACAGTGACCTGAAAGACCACATCGCTAAAAAGTTCCACCACCGACGGGATACAGTTTCTCTTGTTCAGCGCTCTCTATCTAAATACATCATTCGTGAACCACGTAAAGCTGTCTAGTGTCGTAGGTAAACGGATTTAGTACCGCAATTCTTAGAAAAAAATTAATTTTTATTATATATAATTTCATTACGCACTCTTATTGCTGTCCTATATCCCATATTGTTCACCATTGTAATTATTGTTTTATAATCGACAATGTATAGATGTAG
>CM052339.1:9129312-9239609 GCA_028455595.1 Lasioglossum vierecki | reverse complement strand
CTCCGCTGATCGTTGGGGCGGCGTGGCCAGCCCATATATTCAACAAATTCTACCTTTCTACAATTTCTACTTTCTACAGACAAGTATAGTGACGAGGTAGTAAGGAAATGACTTCGCATCTTCGGATGCATCCGAAGATGCGATGTCATTAATAGTTGCCCTCTTGAGCGACAGTTTGTCGGGGCCTCTTCGGCATATAGCCTCTTCTTTCTCTTCGGCGGACCGCCAAACATCTGCAACCCTACACGTGCTCGCAGAGTGAAAACGATCAACGACTTCCGAGACGAATTACAAGTCTCGAAAGAAGCCTATCGCTCCTCTGGTGCAATCGAGCCGGTATCGCCACGTTTCGAAAGCCCTAATTCCGCGCGCGTTCGCGTCCGCGTCCGCGAGGAGCTAAGAGATGTTCTCGAAGAATCGAGCAAGAAGCATAAATTCGAACGTCATGCCTCGTTCGATTTAGCTTCGAGACGGAACTTCGAGCCCTACCAGTGACTGGCTACCGTGCGAATCGCGGCCTACCCGAAAGAGAAAACGGTAGCCAGCCCCGGACCCTACCTACTTAGTATTAACAAGCACACAAAGAAAGTAAGTTACCTAACCTACCTAGCCCTATATTTAAAAAATTGCAAAACACAAGCTCTCCAACACATTCACAACACGATCTCCACACACACGCCAGGGTGCAATAACCTATCACACCTAGGGAGTACGTCCCGGGACGCCTCCGACACCCTAGCGTTCAAACCACAAGCACACATTCTAAAGTGTACGTACCAGTTGTTTTCCTGAAATCGCCTGACAATGGCAGTGATCATTGCGAAACACGAAATTGTCGAAATTGAAATAACAGTTTAATGTAATTCGGAATATTACTCATTATTTTTAATAAATTTAGAAAACTACAACACATTCCACGAAGATCCATGTAGCATGTCACGGATAAACAGGAATGTGTTATTCAACTGAGTTTAAAAAACCGACGCAATTCCACTGCCTATCAACACACACACACAAGTGGAATGTACGTCGTGCACGAAACACTAACCACTGTCAGTCGCCACATATAATACAAAACAATATTCTATGCCCGTTGCTCTTACCCTCCCGAGTAGCCCTGGGCACGCGAGAGGATTCGAGCAACGAACACAGAATCTCAATATCCTGAAAATCCTAGCTAAAAGAATCGGTTAGATTTTATGCGGGCTAACGTTCTTGCATTTTCGAAAAATAGCTTGGAATTTAAAATTTAATCTCGACATAAATGATCATAAAATGTAATTTAAATTTATATTTTCGAGCAAAAAGAATGGTTTTAATGAAAATTTGTATTTATTTATATATTTATTCATTCAAAAACTTTGTGTTTATTTAAAAAAAACCCTCGGATGACCCTTTCGACAAAGCAAACTTTCTAAATAATGAAAAAACTCTACTCGTGAAAGTAATATATAAATTAATTAATCCAGTAATTATGCTTTGCCGAAGAATCTATCCGTCGCGAATCGTCTTTTTGTACTTAATATCAAATATTTTCCAGCGATTCAAAATGATTTAAAAATACAAACAATTAGCTTGATAATAACGAGTATAGAAATTGTGTTCCAAATTACGGAAGATTTTCATCTTCTCGCAATTTGGAAACTCAGTTATTGAAATTATGTAATTATATTTATTTAAAAAAAAGCGCGACGTACAAAAAGACCCTACCTAACTAAAAAACAACAGATTACTACCCGCGGAAAACGCCTGGCGTTTTCCACGGTCACTATACTTGTCAAAATATCAAAAAGTTCTACTCAAATGTAAGAATAAAAAACTGTTGCTTTTGCACTCACTACTTGTTGGGGGAAGAGAAAACTGCGTCACAATCCGCAACTAGCAATAATCGCACCTCGCCTCGGTAGAGCCTCATTGGTTACGATATCGCAACTGCGCAAAGCTTTACAATCCTGGAATCAAAAAAGAAGCATGATATTAAAAAATTGATTCTTACTATACTAACGGGATATAAAGAATCGATTTAAATGATTTTCGAAATAAAAATATAATATAGAAGAAGTATTTAACTTGTG
Source organism: Lasioglossum vierecki (assembly GCA_028455595.1). Classification (NCBI taxonomy): domain Eukaryota; kingdom Metazoa; phylum Arthropoda; class Insecta; order Hymenoptera; family Halictidae; genus Lasioglossum; species Lasioglossum vierecki. The sequence continues at coordinate 9,237,534 of CM052339.1, read as the reverse complement.
TAAGCTATATTATCACTTTGAAAAGAAAATGTTCAACAACAAAGATTAATTGTGAAGATAGTTTGCTGCTTACATTCTCTCCCCCTTGAAGTAAGCACGACACGTTGCTCTCGATCTCAGCTGCCTTTGAACATCACGTATGTCTTTGAATATCCCCGAAGTATTTGATGTGTTAAACGAGTTCTGTAACAGAAATAACAATTTAATTTCTTTTCTATCTATCAACTGTCAAAGACTATTCTAGTTGAATATTTATTAATTTGTCATTAGTTTGAAAGATTATGTTTAAGAACACAATGCAATTAATAAGATAATGTTACTTACGCTTGCATTCACTGTTGCTCGAAAAAAAAGCACGACCGCTACCGTCTCGATTTCGTCTATTGAGTGACATTCTTTTTCTTCAAGCGCTGTAATAAAAGGAAGAAATTCATTTCATTTCAATCAATCGAGCATTAGAAACTATTCCAGTTCAATATTTATTAATTATTAATTATACTTTGAAAAGATGATATTTGAGAATACAGTTTAATTGGTAAGATAATGTTACTTACGCTCACGTCCACTCATGCTCCAAGAAGAACAATACATTGCGTCTCGACTTCGTATGTTGAGTGAGATTTTCCTTCAAGCTCTATAATAAAAAGAACAAATTCAATTAATATCGATCGACCAAGCGTCAAACAATAAATCCGAATTAATACGAAATAAACAATTCGAGTTCAATATAAAACCAAAAATTTAATTTGAATAAAAATTAAATAAACTTGGCTTTTATCACATGACACGGATTCGATTATTCGTCACGACAAGAGAGCAAATATATCGCGAGAAGGCAATAACGATTCACGATTAAATTTAAATCGATGAAGAATAAATATTTAGCTTCAACACGGTATTAACATAAATAAAACTGTAATAAATAATCCGTATTATTATCAAATGAAGGAATACAGAAACCGTACGCACCACGCAAAAATCTTTGTAACAAGGGAAGCGGTAGAGGTCAGACAGAAGCTGGGAGACAACGCAAAACACGTCCGTCAATGTCGACTGTCACGTTTCGAATGAGCCGCGGTCGGATTTTTGGGACCGCGAAGGTTGGAGGGGGGACAGTCCGCAACGATCGAAAATTTCCTCCAAATTGTGACCATCTGGTGCGACGCGGAGGGGAGGGATAAGGAGGCTCGCGAAACGTACATCGCAGTTCCTTCAATACAAAACATTTTTTTCACCCTGTTTTTCATACTTCAGTGGGACAACTTTCGAAACGTGTTATCAAAATATCAATAAACAGAATAGCTATACAGATAGACAGTTGGTGAGTACTATGTATATTGCTTTTAAGGGTATGTATGGTAAAACGCAGGTATAAACCTGCGTTCTTGCCCCGCTGCACTAATAAAAAATTCGATATAAAGCGACCGTTCAGTAAGAAGTATCGTTTTCTTGCTTCTATTCTCTATTCTATTTTTTTTAAATATTATTATCACGTTTTTATTAGTTCGGTTTCTTGTCTGTTTGGTGACAAATTTTGAAAATGGAAACATAGCTTAGAACTGGATGACAATGCAATATTAAAAAAATTTTTTTTAAAAGTCTATCCGTTTCGGAGAAATAACAATTAAATATTTACCAAAAAAAGGATCATCAACAACACAGTGTTATTGAAAAGGCAACGGATACTTACTCTCTCGCGTACGCCGCTGCTTGACGAAGATACGAAGTGAACGTTGGCGTTTTGACTTTTTTTGATTCTTGCATTCGATCAATTGTAACTTCTTTCTTCAAACATGTAACAGAAATAACAAATTCGTTAATTTCAATTAAAAACACGCAGAAAATCAATCAAAATTAACAATAAATAAATAATTTAGTTGAAATATAAAGCCAAAATTAGTTTTAACGGAAATTTGAGAAATTAGAATTCTACAGCACGAAACGACTTCAAATAGAATTAACCGTTACGAAACATGAAAAACATCGAATTACTACGAAATACATCGTTCAAGTTTAATATTTATTAATTTTTGACTAATTCTTTCGAAATGGATGATCAACAACACAGTATTATTGAACAAAACAATGGATACTTACGCTCTCGCGTCCGCCGCTGTTTGACGAAGGTACGAAGTGAACTTGGCGTCTTGACTTCGTTTGATAACTTGCATTGCATCGATAGTATCGATCTGGGTAGCATTCGATCAATTCTAGCTTTTTCCTCCAAATCTGTATCAGAAATAACAAATTCGTTAATTTCAGTTGAAAACACGTAGAAAATCAATCAAAATTAACAACAAATAAATAATTCAGTTGAAATATAAAGCCAAAATTAGTTTAAACGGAAATTTGAGAAACTAGACTTTTACAGCACGAAATGACTTCAAATAATTCAAATTATATCGTTCATGTTGAATATTTATTAATTGTTCACTAATTCTTTCAGAAAGGATGATGAACAATACAGTTTTATTGAACGAAGTCGGTTAAAAAACAACGGATACTTACGCTGACACGTCCACCGCTGATTGTACGAAATGACCGTTGGCGTCTGGACATAGATAATCGAATAGAAAGATGTAGCATCGATATGTTTTTAATCGATGGATGTTTTGCTCGCGGAATCTGTAACAGAAAGAACACACAAGCTGTCAGAAATAATATCAAACAATAAGAATGAATAGCAAATAAACAATTCAATTTGAATAGCTACTCAAAATGAATGTGTACCTAAATTCAATAAACTTTATTTCTGTACCACGAAACCAATTCAAATAGGTTTGGTTGACACGACACACGAGCAAATCACTGCGAGAATGCATCACGATTCAAAAATACATGGATATCAATGAAAATTAAACAAGATAACACTCTACCTCCAGAAAGCAGAAATTGTTGCCACTTTCTTGTGTAATTCTGTAGTTTTTAGCGAGAAAATGAGAAAAATATATGAGTGACTATGCTAAGTGGTCAGTGGCGGCAAATGGCGGTTCAACCTGCGTGTTTGAAAGTTTGCAAGAACAGTACTGTCGTGGCGCCACCTAGCGACGCCGCTCGGTAAGCGGCACTGCTGGCTAAGCGGCGTCCAACGGTTATTACTTTCAAACATGGCAGTTATTATTGCTTGGCAAAAAGATATGAAATGGATCAAATCTAAAATGGTTTCATGGCTTCATTCGCCTTCTTACAGTTCTTACCAGCGAGATCTCCTGAGTGGTCTTCTGTACCGACGAAATGCCATCGGCTACCTTGTGTTTCTAACTCCAGTCAGAATATATCCTAGAGGGCCTAAGTGGGCGGGGTGGTAACGGTGGAAATTACAGTGATCTGAAATACCACATCGCTGAAAGTTGCTCCACCGACTAGAATAGTATCAAAATAGTACTAAAACATCATCTGAAATGTGGCGGAGAATGTAACATTTAATAATAATCTCCTCAGTTGTCTCTTGCACCAACGAAATGCCGTCGGAGACATTCTGTTTTTTTTTTTGCCTGAAGCCAGAATATGTCCTGGAGGGCGTAAGAGAACACCGAAATTTTCGCGGGACACGTAGTCCAGGAAGGCTGGCAGTCTTTAACGGTATTTCGTCGGCGACTCCGATTAGAGGAATACAAATTTTGAACAAGATATGAGTATTTTTGGAAAAGGAACTTGGGCAAGTTCCAAAGTTCACACTTAAAAAATCAGAAATTAAAATTTGAATGTTCACTGACTGAACAAATACTTCAAAACAACAAACTGGATGTAGGCCAAGGGTGAACAACCAAACTGAACATATTCAATTCGATGAAATATATTTCTATATTTTACATGCCTTATACTCAATCAAAAATTGTATACGTGCAGCTATTAGCTCGACATTATCCTTTATTCGTAAGATACTGGAAGTTCTTACGAATAGAGGATAATGCCAATTACCCAGGTCTCACCGCGAGGAGGTTGCTGCACTAGAGACCCGGAAAGGGAGTCAGAACAAATGCGATATTCCTCCTGGCTCCCTTTCTTACAACGCCGGACTTATATTAACTTACACAAGTACGTCGAGTAATTATTGCGGAGCAAAAGGATGTGAATCGGGGAAGAAGTCCCCGATCCACGGGGACCAAAAAGCGAGTCAGGCAGAAGGCTCTGATTCTTTCAAGAACAGAAGAAAAGAAGAGCAAACCAGAGCAAAAGGCTCTGGTTTGAGGGTGACGCGAGCAATTGTCGAGAGGAGTTCCGACACCGATACCACTGCAATAACCACCTGCCTTCAGAGACGGACATGGGTGGAAAAATTTTACGGATGAGTGGTAAAGAACGGACACAATGCGTCTCGACTCCCCATTAATATATAAACTACCGCGAACTCCCTGGTACATACGAACAAATCTGGAACTAATCTGGTACATACTACACAGTAGAAGACTGTGTCGGAGATTAAAAAAAACGAACAAAGTGAATTTACGGCGATAATTACTCGACGTGTATACAACAACGATATAAAATCTTACTAACTACCGCAGAAAATAAAGACTTAGTCACTAACGCAACTTAACTAAATTCTGCTGTCTTCTTTGGTAGTTGTTCTTCCCTTCATAGTGTTTCCTCTTCGTCGTCGATGAAAGACGCCCGGCTGATGTATCCTAACTAAAACAGACTAATTATAATTAGATTGGAAAATACAAAATTCGTAAGATACTTGAAGTTCTTACAAATAGAGGATAATACGATTGCCCAGGTCTCACCGTGAGAAGGCTGCTGTACAGGATACCAAGAAAAGGAGTCAGAACGAATGCGATATTTCTGAAATATCTACTTAACTTGGAATACGTTCGGTACAGAATGTAACAATTCATAATAATCGATTTGACCAAGGAGATACTGGCAGTCTCTCGTTGGTGTCAAGATGGTTGCGTGACAGTTTGCTTTCTCACCGACGTGAATCTCCTCAGTGGCCTTCTGTACCGACTTCTCTACCGAAAAACCACTGAAGAGATTATTATTAAACGTTACATTCTCCGCCATATTTCAGACGATGTTTTGCCACTACTTTGATACTATTTTCGTCAGTGGAGCAACTTTTAGCGATGTGGTATTTCAGATCACTGTAATTTCCACCGTTATCCCCGCGGCCGTTTCGCCTATTTACCATCCCCCGGAATAGCACGGAGGCTGACAGTCTTTAACAGTATCTCGTCGTTGACTTGAAAAATCGACGAACCTGGATACCAGCTGTAGGTGTTTCTCGGAGCTGAGCGATCCAGTATTTGTCACCGAGATGTCGGTAGACCGTCCAAAACCGGTTCGATCCGGCGTGCACCGCGCACGAAACGGTGCGCACTCCCATTGACCAGTCTGTAGTCAGAGTCGTGCATTCGAGCCAATAGTAATCGTGCGGTGGCTTCGAGAACACGGTTACGGTTCCTCGTTAGTCTGGTCGTGGTGCGTTTCCACACGTCACGTCGGGTAGAGCGAGCGAGGAAAAGAGTAAGAAAGTTGCGAGAAGTCGCAAGAAAAGAGAAGGGCGAACACACCTCGAGTACGGTTGAGAAGTCAACGGTGAACGTCGACCGTATTCTCGAAAAGTCGTCGATCGGGAAGTCGTTGGTTGTTTCGAACGACGGTTCCGTTCGTTAACTGGCAGATCTGTAGAGGATCTGTATCGTTTGGCGGTCGTCTGTCGTGTCTCTGTTTCCGGTTGTGACCGTGTTCAGAAGCGGCGGTGAAGCTGCAACTCTTCTTCGGCGACAGGATTCCGCAGCGGGAGCCGCGCAAGACGAGGTGAGTCATCCGCGTATGATTCGCCGTTGTAGAAGCCCGCCGCGACCCGAAAAGGGTTTTGTCGATCGGCAACCGGAGAGGAGAGACACGCTATGCCGTTTCTCTTTAGCGGGCAACACACATTTCGATCGATTCTGCCCGTTCCCCGTGGCAGTTAGACAGGCCGCCGCCGTTCTCCGTTGTCGTTGTGTCACCGTGCGCTCATGTATGCGTGACCGCGAGAGTTCCACCGATCGTTACGATCCACGACGTGCGTGTTTTTCTCATTAATAGCATACGGCGAGCGCGTTCAAGCGCCGCTTCGCCTCGGACCCAGTAATCATCAAGCGTCGTAGCTGACGGTCGGACCTCTTCGTGCCGCGATGATCGATCTCGTTCTACGACCAACCCCCTCTACCATTCCCTTCCCTATCTCACCGCTACCCCTCTTTCTCTTTCTCTAACCTTTCCAACCCTTTCAGAGATACGTTTTCGAGCCGCAACCTGCGATTCCAAAGCGCTCCGAACGATAGGGCACGATCGACGGCTCGATAAGTCGACGCTAGCGAGCCCGGGAAACACGATCCATCCGACGGGAAACGAGGTTAGACGTCGCACACGCGGCTATCCATGCGAAAAATCAATACACCCTCACTGCTGGGACACGATTCAGACGCGCGCGGTCGGATTCCGAGAATCGGGGGATCAGCCTTTCTAGAAAACGACGATCGCCGCAGGGGCTCTACCTAGAAAACTCCCTTTTGCTTGCAACATCGGATCGATTTCGAAAGACCGTCTTCTGTACACGCGTACAGATGCTCTGGATAATTTTCACGGCGACTCGCGGGGTTGATTTCTCGCCGGAAAGTCGATGAAACTGTTTTTCGAACAGCACTTGTCAGGAAAATAGCTGTGTTGACTGTTTACCCCCTGTTGTCAAGGCATTCATGACTAAACAACGTCCGTAAACCACTTCGTCAATTGCACTGATCTTCTTCAACCCTTCGGTAGTCAACTAAAATGCATATAGATTAATTAAACTATTTATTAAAACTACTTTTTGTATGCAACATCTCATTGTAAGACTGTAAATTAATATATCAACGAGTAATCATGGATATTCAGAGAAATTTTGTCATATTTTTGGGAGTAACGTTAACAAATTGTTGAGAGAAATACAGTAAATCGGTACCCGGTTGACTATACAAGGGTTAACCCTTTGCACTCGGAGTTATTCGAATTTGAACACTGAATGTGTCTGCTTCCGACTTGAAATATTTCCATTTTGTATGATTTTTTTATTAAGTTTATTGTCATAAAACTGATGTAATATCTTGTACAATAGTTTTAGTAATTTATTAAGATGTTAAATAGTTTCAAGCAATTATTGAATAGTAAAGCAAAGGCTTAATAATAAATAGACTTGCAACCAGAATTGCAACAACCTCGAGTGTCAATTCAGAATTGCCGTTAAAAATTGCTGTACTATTCGCAATATTGTTGACACGATTAAATATGTATGTATCTAATCAATTAGTACACATTTAAGTATTGTACGAGGTATTTTATCAATTTCAGATTCAGAGAAATGAACAAGATTATATGCAATGGAATTATTCCAGGTCGCAAGGAATGTTTAATTTCTGAAAATTGTACAAGAGTACTTCTAGAGTTTCTCTTTTCACATATCGTTTTGAGCAAATGATTTAGAAAATTTCTATTTTGCATAATGATGCGTGGTTTTTTTATACTAAAATCCAAGATGCATCCAATTCTTGATCTTTCAGTCGACGCCATCTTGGTCTAGCTACTGGTTATAGATAATTTCGGTACAAGGGTTAAACCTAAGGGCTTGTAGATTAGAGAAAATTGTCTTCTACTGTAAAAGTCTACTGAGAAAAGAGTATCTTCTACTCACTCAATTTGTAAGATCTTTGACATTCAATTAATTGTACACGTTATACGATAAAATTCATAAAATGAATTTGAACCCTCAATCAATCCAACTCAATATTTTGGAAGAATCAGTTGAAACTTTAGATGAATATACAAGTTTTCTCAATACAAAATATCTACTTACAGCAAAATGAGGAACAGGATACGTGTAGAAAAATCAACCGAGCGGATGAATGCGCGCGCATCTTTGATAGGATCAAGACATGGGTCACAAGTGTCCCGGAATCGGTTAAGATGAGGGTTGAAAGAAGAATTTCTTTAATAACTCTTTTACGTCTCCTGTAAAAAGATTTTTATTTTTAAGTTTTCTTGGATGAAAGGTTGTAGATAATATTTCACCCTATGGTTTCTACCGATTTTGTTGCGAGAAATCAACTCCTGCGAGTAGCGAATGCATTTTCTGGAACAGAAACGCAGCTGATCCCCAACAGATTCGATTTTCGCGGGCGTGAGGACTGGTTAGGCTATACACAATGCTGCTGACGTTCGAGCCAGCTTGGACGGATAAAATGGAAAAAGTTCGTGACTGAATTTTAATATTCGCGGGACCTCACCTGATTGGCTGTAAAAAGTTTAATGGGATTCCGATGTCACGCTCGAATATCGAATTAACAACCCCTCCGGAGAGGGACGCGGTACATTGACTAATACCGGAAATCGGTTTACTTCCATGGGTAAATCTGTGTGTATCGGTTTGTAATCTTGTTCCTTATCGATTGTCCGTACAGATTAACTTAAAAATCAACTTTTAACATTCCGACTTCTTTTCAAAGGAAATTTTCTTAAACAGTAAATGTTTAAATTACCAAGATGGCCTCGGGCATCACGCTAATGCCTTCTAATCGCGAAGATAAAAATGCGATTAACGTTCCTGCGTTTACGATTGCGGTAGTACTTTCGTACTAATGTCACGATAAATACTAGAATATTTCTCAGGTTTAATGGTCACGCCCGCGTCTACTCGAAACTAGATTCTCGTGATTTATACGCTCGGAATTAGGTGTGACAGCTATTGGAGGGTCAATTTAAGGTCTCCATCCACAGCTGAAGTTCTCTCGAGAATGCCGTGCGTCCATCCAGGAATTTTATTCTCGAGAGAAGAACTTACCAGCGGTCACTAACCCGAGAGCGACTTTCCGACTGCCGTTGTTCATCGATTTTACCCTCCTCGGATCGATCGTGACGTTCTCACACGTTCACGTCGATAGCTTGATTGTTTCCATTATTTAATCTTCTAATTCGTTCACAGTACATTCACTTTGTCAATTTAGAATTAGTTACTCTGTACATTATTTCGCATGTGATATTTACAGTCTCTAAATATTAAATTTAGCGTTTCAAGCACAAACAAAGGTGTCCATTATACAGGAAAATATATATTTCGCATTGAAGTAGTTATTTTACGTTGCAAAATTATATTTATGTTCCGTGTGAAGTGTTATGTAGCTAGTAATGTGATCACATGTTCAATATATCCATTTGACTTCGAAAAATGAACAAAAATACAAGCCAAGCTATTTTTTCTTTAAATTTTAAATTCGTTAAATAGGATTTTTTAATCGAGGAGGGTGGTCAAGATGTTAACTGTGCTTAGAAGCCACCCTTCAAGAGCTCATTCTTAAAAGTATCCCTTTTGCAAGGGACGATCCACTTCGATTTCAATATAAATTTGAAAGTCAACGACATTCGTTCTGCCGATGATACATATATACAAAAGACCAGTAATTGCCCAATACCTTCACAGACATAAATAGCATCAGTTACGTACTTCCAATACGTGGTGAAAATGCAAATAACTCGAATTACGTTCATCGAAACATTATTGGCAACAAGAGACAGTTGTGGTGCCAGTAATATGGCTGCCTTAAAACCGATTCCTTTTTATTCGCAATCTACACAACTGTTCTACGTTTCCACTAATGTTCTCACAATCATCAATGCAGTTATCTTGATTTCAACCAGAAGAAAGTATACGTATATTAACCCTCATCCTTCCCTCGTGTTCGATTTTGAAATTTGACGATTTTAATCTTTTTAATGCGAAACATATAACCGAAAAATCGATCATGTAAAATGTAAACGTAGTAAAAGAAAAGTAGTTGTTTACCTTATTATATTATCTATTTTTATCACTCTGTCAATTGGACACCGAGGGACAGATTCAGTTCGTGAAATGAAGTAGATATCATAATCGTAATATGATGTGCACAAAGATAATTGCACAAACAATAATAGTATCACAGAGATAAAAATTTTTGGTGGATCGAGAAACACTGTTAAAAATAGACAGCCTCGTGAAATTGGAATCCACTTCATCGAATTGAGAGCTTCTCTTTAGCAAGGGCGCGTCGGTTAGTCTCCGAAGAGCGTCGTGGATCGTCAGGTGGTTCGAAGCGCATCGTAAATCCTGTAACCATCGATCCTGATCCTTGATAGCCTACCACTGTACCCTGTTCTTCGAAAGAAGAAGCCTAAACCGCGTTGCGTCGAAACAGCCATCCACCGGGTTGCTTCGAATGATGGATAGGATCCCGATGGACAGTTGTCACGGCTGTGTTCGAAGTCTCGGGTCTCTTCTTCCGAAAAACAGACCGTAGATGTTATCAATCGTCCCCGACGGGCATCGACCAGTTGTGTAACGGAACAGGAAGCGAGACAGAAACTCGTGGGCCCCTCGCAACGGGATGAAACGGTTGCACGAATTCGTCCATCTTCGATTGTACTGTACGCACGATCTATATTTGCATGTTCGTGCCTGTTCGCGTGTCCGAATGTGTTTGCGAATCCGCGCGTTCGCTCTCGCAGCCTCCGGGGGAACCGCGAGCCACGTGACCGAAGCCCGAAATGCAAGTTCGCGGCCCATATGTGCAACACTGCAACAATTCTGCGGCGATACGAGCCGATCTCGCGGTTCCTCTGGCGTCCGCGTGTTCCCAGGAAACTACGCGTACATCACCTTGGCAGTTGGCATGCGGCCACGCATGATTATCTCGATGTATTCAGACAATGAGTCGTTCTGCATGATGACGCCTCACTTTGACACGCAACTCACTTCCTTTATTGCGTTCTCGTCTTTTTATTTTTTTCCGTTCGTCCGCCGAACAAGCATCCGCAACGATTTCCATGGGGGTGGCTCCCTCAACTTGGGCTCTTGGTCTTGGAAAGCGTTGACAATCGACCTGTAATTAAGAACACAGTTAATTTGTGACTACCTGGAGCTTACAAGAAATTTATGGAAATTATTAGCTTATGTAATTAGTTAAACAAAGTTAACTTAACGAAATTTATTTAACACAAGTATAAGCATGAGAAAACACGTCTCTTTTATTTAAATATCACACGTCTAGTGAGGACCATTCAGGCTGGAAAGCGTTGAATAATGCATCGAACAAATAACTAACGGTTTTATAAATTAATTGAAATATATCCATATTGAATTTTGGTATATTTCAACAGAAACGGTCTAGAGACGATGTTTTCTTGTAATCTTGGCGAGAGAAATGGAGGTACAGTAATGGCTCGATATTATTCATGCTTTTTAGAACACTATTCCATAAGTGTCGAAGTCTATAAAAAGGTTGCATACCAAGCAAATTGTTATTTATGAGCTCAAGATTATAATATAGGAAGTCGTTGAATTCGTCTTAACATCAGATATAAGATTGTGAAATGATAAATGCATTTAACCCTTCACTGCATGATTTTTTAAATTGGTATGAAAAAATTGACAGAAGGACAATTTTTAGGTTTTATTTAAGGGAAAAATATTGAGAAAAATTTAAACCATTTTCAGAAAAATGAATATAAATAAAAACAGTAAGAAAACACATTATTAGTTTACTATATACCAAATTTGTTATCTGTATCAGATATACAGCGAAGGGTTAAAAGCGAATCGTGTCATGTTTGGTCTCGTTTTAATCAGAAAAATGTGACGATTGTACCGGTAAAAGTTTAGCCAAAAGAGAATGAAAAATCTATTCTGTCATTGTATTCGAAGCTCTCCGCGAAGGGATAGACTTTTTGCGAACATCGTGCACATCTCTCAAATATATCGAGACGTTACTGTCTTCCGCCGACCGATCTAGATCGATGGCAATCTCACCGGGCCGTATCAAGGTCTGCAATCGGTGAAGGGCGTGCGCAGGAAACGTTCCATTAGGTTCGGCCGAGTCAGTTCGTTTTCTCAGACGGATTGCAATTAAGGTACCCAGATAGAAATGGTGGACTGATGGAGTGGGTAATGTCTCTGAACTTATCGAGTGATTGTTCAGTGATATCTTTAAATGCTTGACTGTTGCTCACTAATGAATCTGCAATATATATTCAAACATAAAATTCCCAATACAGGTGAAATTTAGATGAAATACAAAAATAATTATGCATATTTTGACACACAGAAACGGGAAAGAAATTGCATCCTACGTATCATATTATGCAAAGTTAAAATTATAATATTCAGATAAAATATGAAAATAATCATAAATTTTTTACATACAGATATAGGAAAGAAATTGCACCCTGTGCATCAGTAAATTCAAAGTTAAAATTATCATAGAACCTGAAATTATAATATTCAGATAAAATATGAAAATAATCATATATTTTTTCTACATAGAAACAGGAAAGAAATTGCACCCTATGCATCAGTTTATTCAAAGTTAAAATTATAATATTCAGATAAAATATGAAAATAATCATATATTTTCTTTGCATATAGAAACAGAAAAGAAATTGCACCATATACATCAGTTTAGGAAAAGTTTAAGCCGTAACCAGTAAACAAATTAAATATACTCATTCTTCAAATATTCTCAGTCTCGGTCACAAACGAATTGAAGTTGTTTAAAAATACGACTCATTGTATACGTTTTAGGGAAAGTGGATACGGTAAAGAACGCAACAGAAGCCGAAATATATCAGTGTTCTGCTCGCCAACGGCTATTCCAATTAAGTTCTATTGTTCTTGTGGTCGTTCGTACACTTAACGGTACGAGAATCTGTAGAGTACCGGTTCCATTCCACGTGCCGGTGAATTCAACGATTGTTGACTTTGTATTACCTGAACCATAATTGCAAATTCGTCCCGCTGGTAATAATGACGGCAGGTGCACTAGTCCTTTCAACCGCATGACGTCACGAGCCGAGTACAGTTCTGCATTAAGAGGATGCGCGCAGCGCTGACGACTGTCCGTGCAGTTGTTTTGTGCATTTCGACCAAATGAATTAAACACTCGCAGCTGCGGATGTCGGGATCTCTCGAATACTTCCACCATAAAACAAAGTAATCTAAAAATCATGTGCTGGAATGAAATTAATTTACGGTCACTTGTCATTTTAAAAATTATTTATATTTCCAATAAAACGTCACTTGAGATATCCGACCTAATCATCTGTACTGAATTAAATGATGACAATTCTGAAAATTAAGTTTGCAATTTCATTTACATTTAGAAAGTAAATATAAATTTTTTTATTGAGAAAAGGTACCGTAGCAAAATAAACGACTAGAAAGAAGACTCAATCAATGTAATAATTTTAGGACAATTTTGTACGGTCACTTACTGCTATTTCAGAAATTATAAAATGAAGTTCTGAAAGGTACGAATATATTTCAAATAAAACGTGACTCAAGATCCGACCTAATTATCTGTAATGAGTAAAACGATCAAGTAAAAGGATGAAAGGCAACGCTGGGGCGTAGGGAAACATTGTTCGTTAATGGCGAAACGACTCGAGTGACGTCATTCGCTTTTAATACATTTGTACGTTTATAATATACGTTACAAAAGAAACAGTTTCGCGAAACAATGAGACTAACGCGCGCGAGATGAAAATAATAAACAACGCGATTCTCTGGAAAAATAATTGCATTTCTGCTCGTGACGTCATTAAAGGTCGACCTGTAAGAAAAGCCACGACATTTGGGTCACCAATACGGCTCGAATTTTCTGTGTGGCGGGTATAGTCTATACACAGGGTGTTTCTGAATATGTCAGAGAGCGTAGGGTGCAAAAAATTGTAGTACATATTGAACGAATGTTTGATTTCATTGATTTTCGTCAAAGAATATACAATGCAATGTATGTATTGGAAGCAAATGAACATCCGTTTCAGTTCACGAAAAGAGAGAACATAACATAAATATTATTCGAAGAGTCTGCAGATTCCCAAAATGTTTTTATACACTTTTAATGGATACAGCAAGATCTTCAAGGTTTATCTCCTGTTTCATTTTATGAAAGTAAAAGTATTTTCAATAGGAGCTCACAAAAATTTCAATATATACAAATGTATCCAGTTCCACTTGCACTATTACTATTGACACCAAGAGTGCTTGTACTATTTACAAAAATAAATGATAGTCAGCGAAATTTTCAGAATATACATAACTGACATGAATCTATCAATCGGATGTTTTAGTAGATATTTAATAGAAGCACAGACCAAAAACTTGTACAAAGCAATTATTACTATTTTCTTCGCGATTCCGAAAAATTGCAATTTTCACATGAAAACTTCTTTTGCGCGTCATCTAGTAAACGTTTAACAGTAAATGTACCATTGCTAGTCAAATGCTTCTGATTTTACATTTTACAATTATGGAAATTATAATGATGCTTCCACTTGAAATAATTATATACATTCCGAATAATTATATACATGCAGAAAATCTGTTTAAATTCAATGATGTCAGTTTCACAAGGCAACACATGTTAGTCATTCTTACAACTCGGCAATGTTTGGTGTTAACTTCTTAAAAGGTACGGGTTGCTTAGAGCGATTTAAAAAAGTAATTTCTTACCAAAAAATTTCGAAATATTAATTCCGGTTAATGAATCACAACCGGACAAGAGCGCAAAACTCTCTCGACCAAAAAGCCCAAGAGACCGCATCGAAAACCACAGAGACCGTCGAGGGTTGTCTAGCCACAGGAGAAATCGTTGCCGATGGCTGGATCGATAGTCGGAGCGTACACACGATACCTCTTTATCTTGAATTTTCTTTATTTGCCCGTTTGCCCGTTCGTTTGCCTTGTTGACGTACCATATTGGCGTATCGGCTTCGGGCACGCGTATCAGCATCATCAACACCAAGCCAGCAACACCGCGAGGAGTGCAATCGCAGTTGCAGCGGCATCGGACGGTGAAACAGAAGCATAGGCAGAAGCAGAAGCTGAAGCAGAGAGAGGCAGTTGGCCGGGTGGCGTTCATCAGGGACGCGTGTCAGCACAGTGAGAGAAGGTAGAGCCACCGGAACGGTGGACGGGCGAGTCCTCGGCGAGGTCGTCCGTGAGCGGGTCGTCTCAGTCGGGTAGGGTTCATCGTGGGCGAGCAACAGCGGCCGGAAACGTCGCCATGCCGGCAGGTATTGGCGCTTCGTACAGGTCGCTAGGCGACCTGGGCGAGGACGTTTACAAAAGCACGACGATCGTCGACCAGACACAGACCACCGGGCAGAGCGTCCTCGAGAGCGTCAAGAAGGCTTTCAGTTTCGCCTCGCCCAAGGTCGAGCTCAGGAAAAAGGACCCGCTGATCGAGGACCGCCGTGAGAGCGTCTCGATCGTCTCAAGGTAATGCCTTATACGATATTGTCTGAGCGTACAGGGGAAAAACCGGTCGGCAGGTAGGGTGACGGTCGCGGGACACACAGTCTATCTTTCTCTATCTACCTTTTCTTCTCTATCGAGTCTCTTCTCAATTGTTCCACGACCTCGTCCCCGTCTATTCGGCCCGTAATCGATTATGGTACAGCTTCGATCCGATACTAGACTCTGCCCCAGGTCGTCCGTGGAATTACTCTATTGTTTCCTCATCAGAGCTACTTTGCCGGTAATAGTGAGCTCCGAGCACAGCCGGCTTTCCTACAGTTGCCGCTTCGGGTTTATCTTAAGTTAAATTCTGGAATTACAATTTGAATTAGGAAATCATCGTTTAAATCTCTCGAACGGGAAGATTAATTGGGTTGTCTCGAAAGCTTTTGCACAGTAGATTTAGGAGGGGTTTTCAATCCCGATTTTAATTGTAATTGGCTTCGCTGTGAATTAATTTAGTGGTAACATCGAAGTCAATATATTAATAGTTTCGAGTCTAATCTCACTTCAACCGTAATGTGACAGGTGTGTATTGTTTTGTCGTGTCGTTTTCCTAATCAAACAAGTTAGGTCAGTCAGAAACTCAGCTTTTGAGACAACCAAATGTAAAAAGATTCTCTTTCGAAATATCCATTTAGTTCACTTTGATTCATTTTTTTGGGGTTCGGTTTCACCAGTGTCAAGGCAGTCTACATGATCGTTGCTGTTCGTAGTACAGTGATTTTTACAGAACAAGCACAACGAATCATTCTAGTAACGTGTACACGCGGTCAACATGAATTAGTCGAATGTTAATTGAAGTGTTCTAACGACTTTAGCATTCGTACGTGGGAAACATGTTAGTCTGATGGTAAAAACCATTCGAGAGTGTCGGAATGCTTGAAACTCTTTGTTACATAATACACTATTGGCATCTTTGAATTTTATATCTCTGAAATAAATCCTCTGAATAAGCCTTATGTTGTAAATAAAACTTCTACATGGTTAATCGACGTTAAAAATAAATCGTGCAATTTTACGTTACATTATAAAATGACTTTTTGCATATGTTTCAAATAAAAATGAAATAGTGTTAACGTATTAAAATTTTCGTTTTTAAATCTGGATTTCGTTAGAAGCACCAAAGAAATTATATTCAACGACAAGATCTGCAATCTCGTGTTGAACTTTAAATGCTGGCACGCGTTCTGAACAATACTCTAGCACGTATCCGTTTCCTTTCGGGGTCCATTGACCGTCTCCAAGTTTACATGAATCGAAGTCAACCATGTAAATTTTCCTAAGAATTTCGCGATCGTTCATATTATTAAATACACCACTTGAGTGATTAACAATTCTATTTTTGTTATTGGATACTTAATATGAGAAAATAAATGATATATGCTCACTTAATACTATTCAATCACCGCCAACACTCACGAAAATGTTTACCTAACCCTTCTATACTGTTCAGGACAATGAATGCGTGTAAATTAATTCTTCGGTTCTTTTACTCCAATGTGATGATGACATTGATATTTTGAGAATTAAAATTTACCGTGGTTTACATTTAATTCTTCCAGAATGTCTGTCTCTAAATTTTTCAATTAACTTATATATTTGAGCATGAAAAGTTACAGTTCGAATCAATGGTCATCTATAGCTGAAATCGATCTGCACAGTACACAAGGGTTAAAATTAAGGGTACGATTTTACAATGAATACGCTGGTGGATCGTACATTTTAAATTATTATTTGATTGATTTTTTAAAAGTCCACGGCAAACTGACCTGAGGCAGAGGCTAAGGAGGTCGCGAGTAATCGGTTCGAGGTCGAAAATGTGGGAGGCACGGTTAGAGTGGTTTTACTGTTGACCACGGTGGTCGACTAGCGTCGAGGAATCGATCGTCACAGTTCCCTGCCCTTTTTAACTGTTCGAAACGGAAAAATCGCGGAAAAATAACTTGGTGTACTTCTGAGAAACTCATTGATGTACGGAGCCGCTTTCCAATTACTAAAAACCGTCGCTACTAAAATGTCTAACTCACTAACTCACTGCGCTAATGGGCATAGATCTGTGTTCCAATGGATTCCGGGAATCGTCTGTGTTTCCGTGTTGGACTCAATCTGAGGGGCCGTATTCTGCGTTACGTCGTTCCATTAACCCCGTGAACGCCACATTTAGTAGTTAACGTTTATTGCACACGAAATACTGCTTGTGCTGGTCAAATTTCCTGTTAGAATGTTGCTAGTAGCAACATTGATCTGTATGCAAAATAAAAATGTTTGACATTGATTGTTGGGAAACAAGGATAACATTTCATTCCTCAACGACTTTGTTACATTAAAAGTAACATCACAACACTCTTAAATTTTTACAATCTTTTTACTGTTTGCAAATGCATAAAGATCCGCAGTCTAGTTGCTAGTAATAACCATGTAAAAGCTAAAAGGAAATACGGTTTTGTTGGGCAATAAAGATGGATGTCATGCACACGCGAACCATCTTTGTAACGTAGAGAACAAGAGAACAAAAAATATTGAACACTTATTTGAAAATTCTCTGAGGCTCTACTAAAAATTTCTGTACTATTAATCAAAATATTGTTTGCATTATTAAATTCAGAGCGAATGAAAATATTCTAGGTCGGAAGAAATGTATAATTTTGAAGAACCAATAAGGGATATGAAGAATTCAATCGCGCATTGAAAAAGTAAAATTTAGATTTGTCATTCTCTTATTTTATTCGATCGTTATGGAGCTTTAGCAAGATCGAAGTAATTTGCACGAACGAAAGTTATCGAAGAGTTTCATTCCATTCGAGCATTTTTCCGAGAAAATCGAGTCTGTCTTTAGACTGGTCGGTTTATGGATTCGATCCTCGGGCATGGTAGTGACATGGCATCGATAAAACGCAGAAGGTAATACGGCCCCGACGAATTCGATTACTGCGAGACCGTTCTCCAAGAGTGCGTTCCTTCGACTCCACCTGACGAATCGAGGCACGCGTGCCTGTTATCAGAATAATCAAAGACTGGTTTAACCTTAAGCACGGACGGACTTTAGGACCGGAAGTTGCAGCCGCGACTATTGATCGGCCTGGCTACAAAAGCAGGCCACGAGGTAAGCCGCATCATGCGACCTGAACGTCATCCCTTTCCTCACGCCGAACACCTCCACAGAGTATTGCTTTGGCTAGATACGTTTCCCTTGTACCTTCGCTTGCCTGATCGTAGCCGTGTATTGTGTGCTTCTGCTCGTAGACTGTGTTTCGCATGTTACCGTTTTACGACTAACCGTCGGTAATACCTTCACGAACGAGGGAAATTGCTCGTTCCCCTGGTCGTCGAATAATTAATGTTTGCCGACCTCTGTTTGTCTCGAAGATGATAACTTTGTTATTAACGATCGATATTTCGCGGCGAGATCTTTTTATAGAGCTGACCAGAGGGACCTTAATCTGATCAATATCAGCTACCGAATGTAGTTCTTGTTGCAATGAAACCATCGCTATGAGAATTTCTTCAAGTATATTAAGAAGAACGAGTGTATTTGTTGAGTAGCTCTCTTCTTTGATCCTGTTGCAGTCATCTGAAAATATATTTGAAATCTGTTAGTAACAGATGATAAAAATTAATTATCCCTATGCTCAGCTCTAAGTAACAAATTTTTATAGAACTGACCACAGGGATCTTAATCTGATCAATATCCCCTACCCAATGTAGCCCATATTACAATGAAAATATCGGTATGAGAATTTTTTCAAGTATATTAAGAAAAACGAGTTTGTTCGTCGAGTAGCTTCTTTGTTCGACCCTGTCGCGGCCTCGGAATAGTATATTTAAAAATTATCTATCCCTATGGTCAGCTCTAACAATAAAATCTGAAATTGTGTAGTCACCGTGAACCCTTATTGTTCAAAAGCGAAGTTAAAGCGAGGCAATCTCCGCTCGTGAATCTATCACCGATATAGCGTTATTATTATCATAATTGTCTGTTTTTGGAACAGAGAGGCCGCGGTAAACCGGCGGTCACGATGGCTGGCCATGCATCCATCTCTGGTCCCGAACGTTATCAGGGGTAATTTGGGTTGCGTGGCCATTTATTACGATCGACGGCGTACGTCGGGTCGCATCCTTTGAAAAGCAGACTGCACTGGTAGTGGTGGATTTATTTCTGGTTGTGCTCGTAGTCGGATGTGTGTCCCTTTGTCCCTGCAACGCTCGAGTTGCATCGGCGTGTGCTTCGTGGCGCGCGACGGCAACGCGTGCGTTGCGGAACCGGCTTCTCGGTTCGAGTGATCCTCTCGTGCGAGGTCGATCCACCGGGAATGACGGAGAATCATCCACTGAGAATGCTCAATTCTCATCGCGGACACTCGGAAAAGGACATTTCCCTGTCCTCAAGCCGCGAACCACCACCGTTTTACTGTGGCTCGATCCCGTACTCGTCGAATCTCTGATCTCTCTCTCCTTGTCAGAGATCGCGACACTGTAAATCCTACAGACGTCTACCCAATGGAAGGAATGTATTCAACCACTCGACAAGCTATTTCACGACACTCGGCTGTAACGTCAAGGGCGCAGGATAACTGTGTTTACTCCGCCTGCGACGACGTCAAACTCCTAGGAACGCGTCCGCAACAGACAGTTATGAGCAACCTGTGGATTTTCGGTGCTCCCTCCGCGTAGCAGTTTGGGAAATGTCGGATTTTGAACCTGTTGTCGTCCTAACAGCATACATTTGTGGTCTGAAGGGGTTCCCACCGGTTGGGGCTTCATGTCTAAAGGAGTTAGTATCGTTTAGGATTTGAGGTCTACCGGGGCTGGTAGCTTTTAGGGCTTGGTCTCCTTCGCGGTCTAATTAAATTTGTCTTCTGTGGGAGACCAAAATGTACAATTTCTCACGAAATTCGAACAGGAAGAACTGCATTGTTTCTTAAATAATCTTTCTAACGATTTGTTCTGAAAAATAAATGAATGATTATGAAGTAAACTTTCCACCAAAATTATTCAATTAAAATTTAAGCCAGTTAAGAAAGACTCTATCAGAGAAGAGATAGAACTGCATTGTTTTTTGAAATAATTTTTACAACGATTTGTTCTGCAGTATATTAATGATTTTGAAGTATTTCAACTTTTTGTCTGTTAATCAGAGATTACAACTTTCCACCAAAAATGTTGTGCCGTGTTTTTAATATTGTTTCTTTTTTTCAAAGTCTGCTTTATTATACGGCTTCGTAGAGCGATTCATTAAAACTCTGTCCATTTGTTCTCTTCATGTCAGAAGCTAACGACTCTTTCTGGGGACTACTCGTACGCTTCCCGTCCTTTGTTTCTCGCTGGTTGCTACGAGAACGGACTATGTGTGAATCTGCTCCGGATAGCAGTTGTCAGCCATTGACTGTCTCGTCTAAAAAGGCTCTTAGTGGATTATGCAAACTGAGTCACGCAAGTGGGACAAGTCATTGTTCGGTTGCGGATAAAAAAAAAGATATTCGAGCTGAGAAAGTTGTATGGTTTGAGCAGAGCGTGAGCTTCTATGACCATTATTGCTACAAATCCGCGATAGAGAACGTCGATTTTCGTTGACGGTTTACGCGTCCACAACATTTTTGATGTACCGTTTCATGGGGAATCAAGACGTAACTGCTTCTGTTCATTGCTGTTGTAAAGATGAATCGTAAAACATGATTAAAATGTGTTTCTCTATAGTTCACACGCCGCAGAGCTAGTACCTTT
The DNA here is from genome assembly GCA_028455595.1 of Lasioglossum vierecki. Taxonomy (NCBI): domain Eukaryota; kingdom Metazoa; phylum Arthropoda; class Insecta; order Hymenoptera; family Halictidae; genus Lasioglossum; species Lasioglossum vierecki. The sequence goes on along the minus strand of CM052339.1, from coordinate 9,216,518 downwards.
CTGTTTACAGATCATTCTACTTTATTTATGTCCCCTCTAAATCCATTGTTTCTTTATTGCTCTCTAACTTAACTTTTCTACATTCTTTCAATCTTGATAGAACTAAACTATACGTGGTTATAGCCAGTTTTTAAATAATAGAGGAGGAAGACTTTAGACAAAACTTTAAATTAAAAATAAAGTAAAATCACACATAAATACCAATAATTCGTATCCTGTACAAGGTATTCCCGTTCTGGCAATTCACTGCAAGGCCATAAACCCTGGCAAACGTTACAGCCGATGTCGAAAGGAAGCAAGATACATAAACGCCTAACTGTTCCTGTTTTTCCGTTTGACAATACATTTCTTCCAGCAGGTAACGGAAAGCAATTACGACCGAATCGTTTCGCGGAGGCGAAGAACCGTAGTCGAAAGTATGTAGCTAGCTTCGAGATTGTGTGCGAATAACCCCGTAGACTCGTGTGTAACTAATCCACCGGCGGTCCTCCGACATCGTGTTTGGGAATGAGTTTAACAGTTCTGCCTGCTAATGTTCGTTGTTGGCACCCAGGTAGAGGCTGCAAGCCGCTAGGGCTGGGCGTTGTTATTATTCGCCGGCATTTTGTTCTAGGGAAAGACACAGGATGCCGAGCGCCGCCACCGCCGAGGAATCAGCTCTGTTGGGGTAAGTTTCGCTCATAAGAACGATCATCATTGACAAGTCTATGCGTTCACGTAATTCCAGCAGAACCCCTGTCCACCCCTATCGTAGTTCTCTCGTCACACCCTCCGTAGTCTTGTGTTCTCTCACCTGTCCGAAGCGTAAACGCGTTTCTCGATCATCCATCGATCATCATGCTTCGAAGTGTCCCCCACGATTGTGTGCACGTGAACGTGACACGCGTGTCGACACGTGTAACATTGTTCCATAGGGATTCTGAGGTCTGCCCGAGAGGATCGGCATTGACCTCGTTGTCAGTGAAGCCGAATGATCGCCGATAATTGGCAGTTACGTTATCAAGAGTGGCAACGTTATTGCTCTTTTTCAGAAGTACAGACAAGTCAAGGCTCTCGCAGTCTTTGCTGATGACGCTTTCGGGTGGGAGTCCTTTCCTTTTGATGAATAAATTTGATTGATGAATTAAATTTGATTTTTGATGAATAAAGATGAGGGTTTTTTGTAGTAGTGAATAGCGTTAGATAAAAGATCAATCTAGGTCGAAATACCCGTCAAGAGTCCTATTTTTACGTTTAACGTAATTTTCATTATTTGGCAGCTGCTGTCGCAGTTTTATAAAACTGACAGTTGGAAAGAAAGTTCGTCGTATTTTCAAATTAAAAATTGAAGATAACATCAAGGTATTTAGTATTCGTATGTTTATTCAATAACAGAGAAGTTACCTCGAAAATGGTAAGAGGTAATAGAAAGAATGAGAAATATGTTATTGAATAAATATCTGAATTTTAATTTTCAATTTTAATTTACAAACGCTACGAACTTTTTGCTTTTAAATAATACAAATTACGCCTGGTAAACGTATAAAATGGAACTTTTTATGCCGACTAGATTTTCGTCTAGCTCTTTTGACTACTGAAAATCTCCATCTTCGTATTATCGAGAAATGAGAAATGTCTACCCCCATAATTGAGCGGCAGTGAAGCGTTAACATTAGTGGAGCACCAAGTTACATACCCAGCATCTTTCGGTCTATGATGAAACTGGCTGCAATGCTTGAAATTCCAAAAGGTCACGGCTCACACCCTCAACACCAAAATCTGTACGATACCGGGAAGCCTCGAATCTCTGACAAACCGAGGCTTTCGATCGCGTCGAATTCGTGAAGTTATTGTCAGCACGGTCTCCGGCAATGATTCTTGCTGGAACAAGCAATTTAAGCTCCCACCAAAGAATCTGTCCCGAGCACCGCACTCCACCGAGTGCTCCGTTTAAAGTGCTTCTCTCGGAAACGATTAGCGACTGCGATTAAACTACCTTCTCGCGGTTTGACACTCGTGCTCCGCGCGAGTCAACATGACCCCGGAAAGATAACTTTGCTTTTGCAGAGCTTCACCGTTTAACAGTCTAGCCATGCTTTTCGTTAATTTCTGCGTTATTCTGGAATTTTAAACGGTGGTTTTGATGAGACAATGAATTGTTCGAATCTTTTTAAATGGCGCACGTTTTTAGTGTTGACTCATTTATTAATGGACACGACATTTACTTTCTTGTCTTCAAGAGAAATAATTGAACTAGACTGCGGATTTTATGCAATTATGGCAAAAACGGGTAGGTACAATTTTAAATGGAATTAAGATTAAAGAGAGTTTATAGCAACATAAATTAAAATTATTAAAGGATGAAGTAATTTCATTCTTAAAATTAATGTACAACATTTTTGATTTTGCACAGAGATCCACAGTCTAGTTATAACACTTGTTACTGTACTAACGAGAGAATCGTAATTTTCCAACGCGTTTATGGTTAATCTGTGGCAACGATGGGCATGAAAACTGTGGAATATGAGCCACAAATGGCTACTCGCTTTTACGAAAGGTAGTCTTCTTCACGATCCTCATGCGCACCATAAAGTGGCATGTTTAACCAACAGCCTCAATGTGTGCGAGACCATAAGTTGGAGATTAATGTTATACTACTTTAAGGTACGGTGGAAGTCATGAAAAAGATGTTTTCCCCACAGAATTTTTTACTCCAGTACTGTGAGCCATAAAGCTGTTTTAAATTTTAACTAGAAGCAAAATGTAAGTTCATCCGGCGACTTCAAAATATTAGCATTCATTACAAAAAGCACCATTTAAAAAATCGACAAATAAATGTGTAAATCTTACCTATCTTCAACGTAGTTGTCGAAATGGCTAAGGTGGCGCCTGAAGATTGTCCAATAATATTATAAAAACAATATGACTCATATCTTGTTTTCTTGAACATCTGAAAAATCTGAAAAAATTCGTACTTGTTGTAATGTCTAATTTTAATTTGATGCATTTATATAACTAAAAGCATATTAATATATTGTATTCGCCACATTAAAATTATTAATGAAGAATATAATTTAATATTTCGCTCCTGCGTCTCTTAATCGATGCGCAAACTTTTTATTTCGCATAAATATCCGGAGTATAATAATGAAAAGAATTACTGCGGTTAACGATGGAATAAAATGGAGTTTCGCTGTTGCTAACCCAGGACGTTTCAGTAAACAAGGTCGAAGTAGAAATAACGAAATCTACAATCTGATATCAAACTATCGTAGATTAACTGGAGCATTGCGTACACGAGCGTGCAATTCCAAAGTGGCCGGTGTGGTTCGTGATTTATAGGAGAGCGCAATGTTTTCATGTTGAAGCCCGTGTCCCACGACGCAAAAGCAAATCGATAGAACACATTAACTCGGAGAAATGAAATTGCGATGGCGTGGGTGCTGCGTGTTGTTCCCACCCCCTTCGTATGACGTCGATTCGAAAGCCGTGGATCACGTTCCATTCGCGACGGGAAATTATTTTGATTGCGCTGGGGAGTGTGCTCGTCGTCGGGGAAAAGCGAAGTGTTAACACGTTTTCTGGGGTAGAAATCGGAACCGTGATTGTTCCCCGAGATCTCTTTTCTCGAAGGAGCTATATTCTTTATCAAAACAGCACCGTCGCGGAAAGTTCCCGCGGAAAGAGAGGGCGGAGGCGAGTTCTTGGCAACGACGCGATCACCTTTCCTCGTTTAAATGCAAATTCCAAGGGTAATTAGGGGGCTCAAATGTTGCCGAAACTCTCAAGGCTCCACGGGGACACTCAGATCAGCTCTACTGTATCGTTATATAACTGGATATAGCTGGAAAAAGTTTGCCCGTGCCAGTTGGGGTTGCTTGACTCCGGCTATATAATAACCAGACCTCAATTAAACTCCCAGCTATTCGGTAACCTTCTTCAAAGTTCTGGGTTCGAAGAATAGACGGAAACAAGAAAGAGAAAGTCCAAAGATTTCGCAATGCTTCTTCTTTTCTGGACCGAAACCCCTGAAAAGTGTTTAAGAATTACAAGATGAAGGACGAACTAAATGTAGCAGCGTCGTTAACGAACGAACGCTATTTTTATTCGATCTTATGATTTCTTTTTATTAAATATTTATCCTGAGAATTGCATTCACTGCCGAGCAGTGCGATATTCAAAGGATTTAAAAATACTCTAGTATTATCTTCAACTCATTCAAGTTATTTAGAAAATATAATGATATTATCGTATTAATATCTTTTTAATAATTAGACTGCGAATGTTTATGCCATTATCAATTTTTATAGGCAACTTTTTAGACTATTCTTAATGGGAACGACCTTTGTAGAGTAGTTCGAATTTTATATTCTAACATTTTTTGTAAATTTTCGTACATAAAGATCCACAGTCTACATGAAAATCTATTCCAACATTTTCAGTCGACGTTTAATCGAAAGCTCGGCTTTCGAAAATCCAGGAATTTGTTACAAGAATTCTTTGTTGCACGAACTCGCTGAAACACTACGGCGCAATGAATTTGAGAGCACGATTCCAAACGCGAGTTCAACGTAGTTTGAATTACAGGACAATCCCGAATATGTTGACCGAATCGTCGGCACAATGGCAGCTAGTGTTGGTGCATGGCACGACATTAAATTCCGAAGCCTCTGGACACGTCGCATTGTTCTCACGTAATTAAACCAGGAGAATTACACTTCTATCTGACGGATCATAACAGTCCTCGAGTCACGAGCCGGCCGAAGCGTCACGAATAATTTCCCCCTCGAATTTATTGCGAACTTAACGTGTCCTATGATTCGGTGTGTAATGCAACCACTCTCGTCCCCTCTATTATTGTTAATTAAATTCTTTATGAATTTCTGCGCGGTATATTTTTTACAGCTCAAGGTCGTTGCAAGAACTTTAACGTTTTTTTAATGACCGCGTTGGTACTGGTCGCTGCGAATTATACTTTATGAATTATTCTAGAAGAATTATTCTAGAAGAATTATTCTAGAAGAATTATTCTTGAAGAATTGCTCTTTACAAATTATTCTTGATGAATTATTCTTGATGAATTATTCTTGACGAATTACTCTTGATGAATTACTCTTGATGAATTCCTCTTGATGAATTCCTCTTGATGAATTCCTCTTGATGAATTCCTCTTGATGAATTACTCTTGATGAATTATTCTGTACGAATTATTCTTGAAGAATTATTCTTGAAGGATTATTCTTGAAGCATTATTCTTGAAGCATTATTCTTGAAGCATTATTCTGTACGAATTATTCTTGAAGAATTACTCTGTACGAATTATTCTTGATGAATTATTCTTGAAGAATTATACTTGATGAATTACTTTGTACGAATTCTTTAAGAATAATTCTTCTTGAAGAATATATGGTATATTTTTATTAGTTGTCTGGCTATTTAATGTATCACGTTTGCAGAATAGTTTTTCAGTTACATAAATTGTTGAGAACCTCTCCGAGCACAGTATGTCCTAAATTTAGGAAAGAGTGCAGCAATGTTTGAAGAAACAGAAACATTTATCGTTCCCGGACAGTTGATTTACGGAACCCAGGTTTTTCCTTAAGAAAACGTTCGGCCAGACAGTCTGACGTCCTACTTGGACAGCGAGCAAAGGAATTGTTCGCGGTAAAACAATTAACAGTGAAATTAGGATCAATTATAGGCGATTAGTGCCAGCAGATAGATAGAGCGGTGTTTCACGGCGTAGGTTCTTCGTTCCGAATGCGTCCAGTCGCTGGCAAGGGGCTGGTTTCCGCACTGCCAAGGAAAGGAATGGAGAACTTGGGGATATCGATTCACGAGGTATTTGTGTCACAAGCTTGTGATAGCTCACAATGCCATCGACTGACTGGAATAGCAACGCGGTTCGCAGAAAAAAAAACAACGAAGTTACACCCCCGTTATTGTTGATCGATATCGAGCGCTCCTGAGAGAAGCTTTGCCTTCGCTATAAATTAATCAGTCGCTACAAAAATAATTTACAAAGTGAATTACAGCCGAGCTGTATCCTGTTCCAACATGCTACAACTTGAACAATACAATTTACCAAATCGGATTATATTTCACGATCCTATTTTATCCGAATTGGATTCGAGCAAACTTTGTGTTTTCGTATCATCGTATTTTATTCTTTCATTTTCCATCATGCTGATTTCTTATTATCGATTCGATTTACCGGAGAAAATCAGCTTGGAAGATAAGGAACGGTACAAACAACGAATATATCATAGAAACGATTACGACTAATTTTGCACGACAGTGTAATGAAACTTTGCTCCTCAGAGACCTAGAATTATGGTTCCCTCTGCGTCTCCCAATGAAAAGGCATCGTTAATTTCTCTAAGATTGGAAGGAGGGGGGTTTCTATATATCCCGCGATCGTAAATTTCCGTGGGAATGTTATATCGAAGATGAGCGACGATAAAATCCTGGCGGCTAGACATTAAAATATCACTGTTGCTTATGACGCCACGGGCGCATACGTCATTTTGTTCTACTTTCCCCGCGAATTCGTTTTCGCGATGCTTGGCAGCGAGCCAGACACATCCGAATTACCTGATACCAGGCTTTGGCTCAATTTCCCATTCGATAGGAACAATACAAGTGACATTTTTCATCTGGAACGACGATACGTTCGAAGAATTGGAAAGTTTGAAGATCCTTGCCTAATTTTTGATCTGTATGATAATTCGGAATATCGAGTAGGTCGACAGATAAATGAAGATTTGCTTAAGCCCTTGTCTTAGTTTGACGAGCTAGACCCGCGATTGAAGATTTTAACAAGTTCTAACAAATATGAAATTCGATTCGTTTGCAATCAATATTTAACACGTTCCCTGTACGCTAAACTTTCTGTTCAAGCCATTTGGTATTATCCACTCGCTTGGCATAATAATGTTTAGCCAGTTATTTGTTAAACTAGTTCCTAGAAAAATAAATTTATTGGTTTGTTGTGTTAAGCATGTTAAACTATACAACCTTTCCTTGATAATTATGATTTTTGCACTATTTTAATTATTGTAAGGCATATGCCAGAAACAAAATAATACAAATGTGGCTTGAACGGGAAGTCTTCAAAAAACGGTCTGGCAGGGAACGTGTTAAGTATTAAGATAAATGTAGTCATACAAAAACTATAAATCTTGTCACCTTTTCTACATTTTTCTGTTAGTAAATTAGTAAAAAGTAACTGTAAAAAAAATGCTTCGGTAAAGGGTTAATAGCGAAACCGTGTTTTTAAAAAGAATGCTAAAAATTGTGTTAGAATATTCTTCAGATACCGAATGTATTATCTCACTTTCCAGCGTGTATATTGACACTTTCTTGTTTCCATTACAAAATCGTTCAGATTTACCAAGAAAATTGTATCGGTGCGATATAAAGAAATTGGTACCTTTAACAACGTTCCGAGGCGACTATACGGGGTGTCTCAAAATCTTTCAACATCCGGAAATTGGAGATTCTTGAGATCATTTCAAGCAACATTTTCTTTTGCAAAGAACGCTGTACATGTTCGCATATGTTATATGCGCTGTATATGCATTTGCACGCTGTATATGTTCAAAGTCAACGTACACAGACACCATCCGAGGCTCTCGCCGAGCCGGGGGTACGGCGAACAAGCGCAACATTTCGGATTCCGCGAGTAAGAGCATTGTTCAGTTCGCAATTAGCCGGGCCATCGACAACAGCGACACGTTTCATAATTAGCGAGCACGCACCGGCCTATATGTGGCCGAAGCGAGAAAGAGAGAGAATGGTAGGAAACTAGAGCGCTCGACCCCTCGCCCGGCAACAGTGTGTCAACGAAAAGGTAAAGGATTGCTCTGGGATTGCGATCGATGCATGCGCCGACGGAACGAGTAGACGAGAAACTGCCTTCTCCTTATCGTCCACCGGGAAGTGCATCTTTTATTGGCGAATGAGTATGCGAATCGACCTGATCTGTTGCTCCAGTTAGACTCGTATTTAGCCTCCCTTCCTGTCCCCCTCTCTCTCTTTCTCTCTCTCTCTCTCTTCGACGGTCAATAACTGTAGCAGAACGTGGTCTGCAGTCTACATCGATTTACGAGGGAGTCGTTCGTTCGCCTGTCCCTCTGTTCCGAAGGATCGACCGACCGACTCCAGAAAGGAAACACGTAAATCGATCTGTTCCTGGCGCGGCGGACTCGTCTTACCATTTACCATACATCTTTCCGTCGACCGTGAGGCAGAACCGACGCAAAAACCCTGGCCAGTTCGGTTAATCGATCGGCAAAAAGGACGCGGGATATCGTGTGTCGGGAACACCGGTGTCGAGTGTTCACCGCGAATCCTGCTTTCCTACCAGCCGCGGTTAAATACGCGATTTACCTTGCCCGATGATCCCCGGGTCTAGGATGACCCAGATCCGCGAGAATCTTCCTCGGTTCACGACGATACGCTTGACCTCGCGGTCAAAAGCAAGCATTTTACCAAATTTACGAGTCCCGACGGGGATTTTCTTTCGAGCACGGCGGAACCTCGATAGTTGCACAAAATCGGATAATGCGAAAATCAAGGTTCAATCGACGAATCGATCAACTGATTTCGTGGGATCTTTTAATTATAAAATGTAAGGGCTTTTTATTGAATTTATGAACTGTGGAGGAACGCTTACTTGGAATACAGTGGGACCTCGATATTTGCACAAAATTAGGGTTGGTGATGCAAATATGAGCCTAACTATTCAAGCAAAAGAGCCTTTATAGGGGTAGTTTTCTATCCTAATATTAAAATAACGTAGAAATCAGATCATTTGAATAATAAAATGCCGAATACTGATCTGTTTATAATGAATTAAGTACAAATAATAAAACGCATGAATTTCCTCTAAGTTTCTAAGCAAATTGACCACCGCGTTGTCAATGACTATTCGTCGCTGAAGGATGTAGAAATTGTTATCTATCTTTTGGAGATCTTATTTCGAATACAGTGGAATCTCGATAGTTGCACAAAATCGGGATTGGTGATGCAACTATGAGACTCGTGATTTTTCTAAGTCCTAATATCCTAATATTAAAATAACGTATAAATCAGATCATTTGAATAATAAAATGTCAAATACTGATCTATTTATAACGAGTGATGTACAAATAATAAAGCGAATGAATTTTCTCCGTGTTTCTACGCAAATGCTTACTTTTAATACACTGGGACCTCGATAGTTGCACAAAATCGGGATTAATGATGGAAATAATTTTAATACCCTAATTTTAAAATAACGCAGAAATCAGATTCGTCGAATAATAAAGCGGCATACCGTTTGTCAGTGAATATTTGAACTAAAGGATGCAGAAACTGTTAGCTATCTTCACCAGCGTGCGAAATCGCCTTTCAGAACGAGTAATCGGAAGCTCGGTTCGTGTACCTTTTAATAATGAATGCGCTATCTATTTTGGTCACAGCCGACCAAAGCGTCTGCTTATCGCGCTCCAAATTCAAATCAGCTTTAAACCTACGATTGCGCCCGCATTCACCGGCTGTGATTAATTTACGCTGGCTTTAAAGCTCGGCTTAAGTCCACTTGGACACGGGGCACCAAACGTCCTTCCGCTTTTTCCACCCGTGCAATCGTCGCGCGCGTCTACGCAAATTAAATCTCTCGGCTATTCAACGATATCCGCAGTGCATTCACTGTTTTCCCGCCTAACCCGCGCGAAAACTCTTCAAATTGAAATATATCACCGCCTCGGCGCCCGTAATACCCGAGCGTTTTCCGTCGGGAAACGTTACACCCTCGCACATTCACCTGAACGCCCTTTCATTTCGCTGGAAGATGACCAACTTTCCAGAGAAACAAAGCCGGCTTTTTTCTCTCTTTTGCCAGACTCTCTGTTCATTGTCATCATTTTCCCTATCCCAACCCTGGGTCGAAAGAAATCTAATATCGAATCGGAGCACATGCAGTTCTGAAAGTTTTACTGATCGGTATGACCAGTTAGACATCTATGAATGAACACTGTAATACATATTATGCACACCACTCGCATGTTAAGTTCGGCACCGGTCTTAGAATTTTATGAGATACTATTCGTCTTATTGTTGGTCTATTTGGAAGTGTACCAAACGTCATTAATAGACTGTATTCATTTATGAAAAAAACCAAAGATGAAATTTAAAAGTGTATCAAACGTCATTAATAGACTTCGTGCATTTATAACAAGAAAGGGTGGACGAAATTTAAAAGTGTATCAAATTCAATATCAGACTTTATGCATTTATGATGAGAAAGGGTAGATGATGTGTGGAACAGTAAAACATTTACGGAATTTAAAAATACTGTTGTGTATCCTTTAACTCGTTCAAATTATTAAGAAGAGAAATATCTCTACTCTAGAAGTCTTATGTTACGACAAAACTTAATTATTGAATAATGTTAAGGAATTGTATCTCTTGATAAATGAGGTAAAAGTAGTAAAATATTTAATCCATACTCGAGTGTAATCATCTTGACAATTATTTTCTGATCCTCATGGGAGCAACTGTTTAAAGAAGAAGTTATTTAAAATTGGACTCTGAGGAATGAGAGGTGTTAATGACAGTGGTACAAGCACAATTGCCCTCCGTCGTAGATAACCTTGTTTCGACTGTCATACGACAATACTTAACTTGACCCAGAATTTTGAAGTTTTCGAGAGTGTAATGAAACGCGAGTCCCACAGTAAAATCTCCATTTGTCTGCTGTGCCCGATCACTGGTAGAAGCAACAAAGCTTTTGGCGTTGGTGGTTTGAAAGGTAACCCAATAGAATTTGCATAGTCGATACCAGCTTGCCTACATTCGACGTCTGTCCTCGTAAGAGCCGCACAGAAAGAGTCTCGAAAGTTTTGAATAATCGAGCCTTAACGTTCCTTTGATTATGAAACTTCCGGGACAATGGTGCATTATCGGAGGGAGAAAAAGGTGGAATTCATTAGGAATCCGTAATGTATTCCAAGAAATCCGAGCTAATGGAAGATCGCAGTTTGTTTTATCAAATTTTATATCCGCACCTCTTCAACCTCCGCCATTTTCAACACTAAAACTCGAATTTCTTTGTTTCACCATTATTGAGATTTCAGATATTTTTGTGAACAGATGTTGCTACATAAAAGTCTTGTTATGTTCAAAATGCAAACTTGTTACTCCTAGTGCTCGGTGGTTCTACTATTAAAATTACATAGTTGAAAAAAGTAATTACTAGACTACAGATTTTTTGAAGTTATTACAAGAATGGGTAGAAGCGATTTACACCAGTAAAAGAATTAAATGAATAATTAATTAATAAATGAATAAATTATTAAAGGAAGAACTCGTGTCTCACACAATCGATACAAACAATTATTTTGCATCAAGATCCGCAGTCTAGTAATTATACAAATTGGTGTATAATCTACGGATCGCGTGAACTAGCGCAGTTCGAGAAAATGTAAGTTTTCGCGAAGTACAAAATGTAGACGAACATTTAATTAAGCTAAAAGCCGCTCTCTATTGCTCGTAACGATGATCAGTCGCGGTAGCAGCTTCGTCGAAATTAACGTTCAATTGTGTGCTTCTCTATTGAATGAAATATTAATTACTTGTTTAATTAGTAGATTTAACCAAACAAAAAGCACCTTGAAAGCGCGAGGATTCGTTGAAAGCGAGCCTCTACATTGGAGTCTTCATCAGCGAGTAGAGACAGGAACATTGCCGGGCTCAGCTTGAACCGGAAACGATAGTGTGACGCGATAAAGATACAGGAACAACGCGCAGACAGATTTTCTGTGCTTGGAAATTTAATGAAGTCGGCTCGTACTAGACACCGCGGTTGCGGTTCTATTTTTAAGCGATAGAGGCGGTTCGAAGCAACTGGAAAAAGTCAATTGCATGATAATTAATGATGAGTGCGCAGAAAAACTTTCACGGAAGCTGAGTGCTTCTGCAATTGGTTTTTGCGTTGACATGATTATCTGTGACAGTCGGTAAATTATTCGAGATTCCATCCAATTATATCGAAATTAATGCGTGGAGAATTATGAAGAAATACGGCGTCTGAATAATCAGAATTTAAAAACCTCAATCGATTCCATACTGTCGTGAACATATCGTCATATAATCAATAATATTAATAATGTCAATAATAATATCAATATAATATCATCAATAATATACAATCAATAAAATGTAATCAATAAAATATAATTGATAATATCATCGATAATATTGTCAATAATATCATCAGTAGTATCATCAATAATTTATAATCAATAATATGAATAATAATATCAATAATATCATCAATAGTATCACCAATAGTATCATCAATAGTATCATCAGTAGAATCATCAATAATTTATAATCAATAATATCATCAATAATTTATAATCAATAATAACATCAATAATATTATCAATAATATCATTAATAATAAGTCATGAAAAATTAATGTGCATTGCTCACAATCAAACTAAAATTTTAATGCATTCACAAAATGTTTTGAATTCTTCAATGAATTCACTACTGGTTTCGTTTTTCTAATCATTTTTATAATTGCGTTTTTCCTAATTCGTGCCATAAATATTCTATCGGTTTCAGATCGCTAATAACAACTTCTTTCATTCATTGTAATCGAGAACGTAAATTACCTGTAATTATGAACGAATCGACGAACGGGAGTAATATGTATGAAAACATTTGCGAGCGCACAGTGTTTCTTCAGTTCGTTTAACGAGTTCCAGTCAACTTAATTCAACAACGTGTACTGTCAATGAGATCGATAACATTTTATCGGCTCGTTCGAGAATATGCGGGGACTATTAATATCGTAGCACACAGAGGAAATGGAATATATATAAAGAAATGACATTTTCTGTAATATAACAAGCGGAAGCCGTGTAACCACTGTCTTTTATATTTCTAATGGAGGAAGTAACGACGCACGGTGCAGACTATGTTATGCGTCGATGATCGTTAATACCCGTAGCACGGTAAAAAGAAACATAAATTTTAATGTCGTATTCACGTCGAGTAAGAGCTAACTCTCGGCTCCGCGAAGCCGTTGCCATTAAACTGTTACCGACGCTGAATTTGATAATGCTTGTAAAAACGATCTTATCGCGGATAAAGTTAAACTTTCAATCGAAATCTACGGTTTATACGTGCCATTTACCCGTGGCATTAAATATCAAGTAATTAATGAACAATCTCCGTTTCACGGAGACGTCTGCTATAATTAAAGAACGTCGAGTCTCGGAACTTGAGATCTCCTTCAAAATTTTCCTGGCTCATCCGCCGAATGATCGATAGTAATAAATGGCTAATTAATCTTCTGAAAGGATCCGCTTCCCGGAGATTTCCTTCCCGCGATTACTTACATTTCGATCTGGTCACCGATTGCAGTTAGGACCTCGAAATAAAAGAAATCGTGGTAAAAGTGAACGAATGCAGAAACACAAGGACTGATCGACATTTACAGCGGATTATAAAATGGCACAGGTATTATCGAATCGATGTAAATGTAAATCGATGTCCGCTCTAGCGGACAGCTGTAAATGGAAGCAAATATTTACCGTGGAAACACGCCCGTGCATACGCGTCGTCGCGCATTTACGAGATACGTCTACAATAACGCGTAAACCGATTCGCATCTGATATATTGATCGCTTTTGCGTATATACGCGATGGTTCACAGAACCAGTGACAACTATTCTTCGGTGGTGTGTAAGGCACAAATCGAATTCAAAGCTGTCTCCTTCACTTTTTAACAAGGTCTGTTAACAGACCTGTGTATTCCTATGTTCGTCACGAGACTGTAAAAAGTTGCAAGAACGTAGCAACGGATTCTAAATACGAAAGGACATGAAACATACAGTCATAGAAATTGCATAACGATTATTATGTTTAGTTTTTGAAAGAAAAAATACTTCTATCGTGTTCAAGCATAAAAGAAATTTTGTAATTAAAATGTTTTATGATTTGTAACACACCTGTAAACATTATCTTATATTTGAGAGAATAACAAGTTTGAGAATAACTTCATAAAATCATTCGAGACATAATTTCAATAATTAAAATGTTTTATGATTTGTAACACACCTGTAAACATTATCTTATATTTGAGAGAATAACAAGTTTGAGAATAACTACTTCATAAAATTATTCGAGATATAATTTCAATAAGGAAACGTTATGTAGTAATGAGACATGATTAAATAAAAAGTTCGTCAACCATTCGTATCGATGTCCGTAAATATGACAACATAAAAAGTTTGTCGCAGCAAATAAATTGACAAGATCACCGCGATGTATTCAGTTAATTTGCGTAAACGATGTTTGTCCGCAGAGACTGACGAAGGGAATTGTTTCTCGCGCGCGCAAAAAGACGTGTCGTTTGAAAAGAGAAGAACTATGTCATTTAAAAAATAGACTGATACGCTCCGGAGCATATTGCGCCGCTAACTTTCCAGCAGCGCTGCAACACAGAACGGTGAAAAAGTTCCATCACAGAGAAACGGTCGTCATAAAACCATTTAACATTCCTCCACAAATTTTCTCTACTTTCATTCAGAGGAGTACTGCGCTCTGTTCCAGTTTCCATCCCGTATTACTTGCAATTTTTCATTTTTTTTAATGCATCCCGGTTATGTCTTGCATTACGCGCGAGGCGCACTCTCTGCGACGCCATTTCGTCGCGAAGACGTCACCGCATACATTATGACGGAAATAAAATAATCCTACATAGTGACAGAAAGAAAAGTGACTAATGCATTCGTCGCAAAGTTTGTTTGCGCTAGTTCCCACTTTAGGAGATTGGCTGCTTCACCGAATCGCGTAATGATGCTTTTAAATAATTTTTGAAGTTTTATTAAGCATTGTTGTACATAAAGAATGATTATCCTTGACATGCCTAATACATGTGTAAACATATCTAATACGTTAGATGCTTATTTATAAAAACGATCTACGATATTAACAAAATTGTAGAAAAGAAGCTAGCATATCAGACTATAAATAATTTCCAGTTTACTGTATCAATTTCGGTTTTTACTACAATAAATAATAACCAAACCTGACTCATTTATTTGTACTCATTTATTTATTATTTATATATCTAATAAAAATAATACTGTCTAAAACAAAACCTCGAAATTCGATGCTTATTTATAAAAATGATCTGCGAGGTTAACAAAATTGTAGAAAAGAAGCTAGGATATCAGATTATAAATAATTTCATTTTTTAATAGAATAAGCAATAACTATACCCGACTCATTTATATGTATATTCGCCATTACTTGCAACAGCTTGTTACCATTTATGAGGGAGCTCGAGTATAAGTCATTAGTAGACTCCTTTACGTAAGAGAAAAACTTTCCGCATCAATTGCAAGGATCAGAAGCTAAATTTGTTTCTCCTCTAATAATTGAAATAACTCCTTTAATAATAAAATATATATTTAATAAATCAACTATTTCCATTTATCTGTTACGTTCGTTTGCCATTACCGACATGATCGCTTGTTCGAAATAACCAGTGGTACTTTCCCGTTGTTACCGCCAGTAATACACATTTGTTTCGAGGATGCGTTTGTAATAAGGTTCGCCGAATGTCGTATCGATTTCGAATAAACTCCAGCTGGCGGTAGCAGAGCGTGCTCGTAAATTCCCAGCACAAATTTAATGAAATACTTTCCAGAGATATTTTTCCGTCGGATCTCTTCATTCCTACAGAAAAGAATTTCATTTCTTGTAGGGATTGCATGAACCGGCCACCAGACACAGTCGGATAAGAATTTATGTCGCAAACATTAGGATGATCACAAATTGCATTTTCTCCTAAATTTTTCTTAAAACGTATTTTTGTAGACACATCTTGTAGACGTATTAATCTTTTTATTTATCCTAAACATCAATTTCTCTCTTCCGTTAACAATTCGAATATGTTGAACATGACTAGACAGCTAATATTGATGAAAAATATAAATTTTCTATGTGAATCACAACATACTGGAATGAAACAGAAATATACTTTATTAGAAAAATGTAATAGTATTTTCAGATTCATCTAACGTTTCTACTGTTTTAAATTAGAAAAAGAATAAAGTATAAAATTCACTATCTAAATATAACATACTGATATTCTGGAATTCTTTGTTTCTGTTATAAATGCATAAAATCCGTGGTTCATTTATTAAAATTGTAAAACACGCGACAAGACTTATTGGTTAGTCTAATGAAGAGGAACATTGTCGGCAACAAGTGATCTCTTTTCAGCAGGCATTTGCGTAAATCAGAGGAAACCGGGGGTCGATGTGAAACGTGTAAATGATATTATCGGAGAACGAATTTACGCGACGCTGGTTTCCCGAATAACGATGCAAAGGGAATTGGCTCGAAACGGACGGGAATACACCCGGGGACACGAAGAAGAAAGTAACTTCTTCCTCGAGGTCAGGGGATGGTATTTTCCCAGATATTTCTGCAAAAGGGTACGTCCCTTTATCTCCTTGGAAGTCGCGGAAGCGTCATCGTATAGAGAACAGGTCAGACCGTGAGTTTCTGACATTTTCTCCCGGTAAACTGCTGTAAATTAGGTCACCCCGTAAATCTCCGGAAATGCAGGTCGAAGCGGGTTCTTCGGGTATCGTTCCGATACGACAATTAGCGAGATTAATCACCCCGTGAATTATTTATTGCTCCTGTTTCGGTATTAAACAGGAACGCGTAAAACATCGGACACGCGATTCTCTACATTAATATAATTATTACGTCGTAACGTAAATAAGGTCGGTTGAATATTGTATCTCTTTTTATTGACTAATAAGGTGCTGAATTATCTTCAATCAATTGTGTAACTTTTGACTGCGTGTGGCTTCTTTTCAATCACTGTTATATACGTTCGGAATGAGTCATAACTGAAGCCTTGGAATCAGAACGCGCTTTTATACTTTCAACTAAACTTATTTATGTCACAAACCTAATAGTTAATCTTTGCAAAAATTAGTAGGTGCAATTTCAAATAGCAAAAGTATTTAATAAATTTAGACATACTATTACATTATTCTCAGCCTATATTAAACATAATAGGAAAAAGAAAAAATTTCTAATTTACTCCAGTTTGTTGCAATTTAGGCAACAAAATTTTTATTTATCATAAAGTTTCGCAGTCTACGTATTATCTTTATGTGAACAGGATTGCCACGTCCTATCTTTATTCAAAATCAGTGAATCGCTAGTTTTCAGCTTTGGAAAATGTTTTTATACATTTTTCACATCAACGTTCAATAAAATATTGGTGGATATTGATCGTGTACATTTACGAGTACACTAGAACAAATTAATATATTTTTATTGCAACGTCTGCGTTCATAAAAGAACACATTTGTGTTCGTAAAAAGTACATGTCTCTGCGTTGCAAAATGAAGTATTCTTCGATTCCGAAGGTTCAATAACAGATATTTATTTATTTTGACCAATCATTAGCTTTTTTGCAGAATACTGTCCGAGCGCGATGTTCATTATACCATTCCATTTTACAACAGATAATTACGCACGACGCCCCCTCCGTTGAAATAATTAAACTTCACGTAACGTGTTACTTAATCACTTAATCACAACGCGTATCATTTGCGAAAATAATCACGTCCGCTCGGTGAAACTGATTGTGGACAATTGACTTCGGAACATTTATTCTAGGTAATTCGTAGCTTTGCGGCTTTTCGTGGCATTATAAAAATCGTTGGAATACAGAAGATTAAAATTTGATACAACATTATTCTTTACTTGCATAATAAATTTTGTGGTTTCGGCGCATCGTTCGATCAATTATAGAAAACAGCAAATTTGCAATTATTTAAACATTCATCTCAACGTTTCGTTAATTTTTTTCTCTGTTGTCACAGCAAGTATGTGGTGTTATATTTTTTCTTTTTCTGTTCTCTTTACACAGCTGTGTCGCAATATTTTTTCAATTTATATTATATATATATTATTTTTCAGATACAAAAATGTGCGTCTTGTTTAAATAACTGCAAATTTTCTGTTTTCTGTAATTGAAACAAAATTTATTATATATTTCATTTTCGTTCGAGAAGAGTTTTACTTTTATTATTCTTCACTCCAACGAGCTGTTAAATCAAGAAAGTGAAAGTTTAAGTGGAAAGTAGAACTAGGCTGTGGATCTTTAATGGAATATAAAAATCGTTCTTGTCGATTGCTACAAAAAGAAACAAACCTGAATGTTGTTTCTTCCCGTAACAAGATTGAATTCCATCTACTCAATTTTCCTATGAATACATAGAGATCCGCAGTCTATTTATATTTTGTCACTCTCACTGACAAGCGCCAATTACGTTCTCTGCCCTTTTGGCTTCCATCTCGATGTCCATTTCATTCAGTTGTTTTTCAGCAATGACCCAACATTTTTCGATTTATTGGTGTTTGGACTGTTTCCAAGGTATGGAGGCAGTGCTATTCGTTTCAAAATTTTGACTGTGATAGGGCTTGTCGAGTGAAGGAACACACATCCTCACGATTAACACGTTCGCTGTTCCGTGACCTATTTTTTTACCACGTTTTTTGTGTACTCGGAACGTCCGAAACAAAATGAAATATATTTTCTGTTCGTTCCATATTCCCCTTAATCGAATGAAGTTGTTACGTTTTACTTTTAACGAATAAATACTTAACGAAAAATTGATCTTAAAGTTATTTTCAGAACGAAACAATACTAAACACTTTACTTCAGAAGAAACAGTAGCAGAATATGATAAGATTGTTATTTTACGAGTACCCTGATCAAACTTGAAACGAGGAAAGTCAATCTTTATTTGTTTCACACAATGAGGTAATAATCCGTAGATCTGCGTATTTGCAGAAGTATTCGCAGTCTAACCACCTGGCTTTCCAATTAATTCGATCCGATAAACACACCTACATAAACAGCGTTCGCAAAAGTTTCGCAATGTGAAAGTAATCCTTTCAATGAAGCGGAATTTAGAATGGAAACAAAAATTACTCGGATTCAAACTAGAGTGAAAATCGTAAAAAAAATACTAGCAAACTGTTCCTTTTCCATTTCTAGAGAACCGGAGTGGATTAGAGACAACTGTTAACAGTTTGCGATGAACGTCCAGATTTAAACATGAGTTTCTGCTGCAAAGCGAACGAACATTGAAAGAGTGCTCAGTATGCACATCGTAACTTTCCAATTTTTATTCCATTAAATAAATTACTTTGATTTTATGGAAGTTTGGAGGTTGCTACGTTCGCAATCAAAGTGTTAATATGCATGTATAATTTCGAGCATTTCCATATCCCTCAGGACTGCCCTGACTAGGAACAAAATTAGAAACTTCGAGGAGCATGCAGGTTGTATATCCGCACGAATTCTCCATGAAATAAATCCAAAATTTCAATAAAAAATGTTAAAAAAACTATTAACCATCTAACTAAATTTTAACTCGGTGGTTCTTAAGCTTTTTGAAGTCAGGAGAAAAAATTAATGATGAAAAAAACAAACAAAAATATTCCGCGTGGAAATAAATGTGTTTTTAATTGAATTATGATGACTGTTTGAATTATAATAACTCTGAGGCGCCACAAAAATTGCTTGACTATTATTCAGAATATTGTTCACATTATTGAATATATTGGTAACTAATCAATTACTAAACATTTAAGTATTGTACGAGTTATTATATCAATTTCATACCTATGAAATTAAAAAAAAATTTTTTAATGTTTAATTCCCGAGTGCAAAATGTTAAAACACCTCTCGAATCGACGATTTTCATCCACAAATTGCGCGTAGAGAAATATTCCCCTTACCACCCGAAAATTCTCTCTGATTAAACAAAGTTGACACCTCCCTGCGCGTCCATCATCAAAAATTACTTGAACGATATTCTTCCACGAGTGCATTCTGCTGAGGCAGCACCTACGCGCGACACTTTCGTTATTCTGCTAAAACGATCTACCGGATGTCCTGTTCGAACAAGTAGCAAAGCTTATTGAAGTCAGAAATAAACCGGTGAAAAGTACGTAATTCACTTAAGAATGTTCTGGAGGTACGATAGGAGACAAAAGTACAAGAAATTCGAAATCCATCAAAATATTGGCAATGAAATCATTCGTGAGTATATATTGCATTATAAAATAGATTAATTTAAAAAGCTTTCATTTCATTAGTGAATTTCTTGTTATATTTATTTTTTAATCAAATTGTCTTGATATTATAAAACGTTGTAAGTAGAGATAAGTCCGTAGGATAGAGGTAAGTCCCCCTCCCCAAATTCCATCGTAGGGGGAGCCTCGCCTCGCACTACCCCCAACTTTCATCTTATGTGAGTGTGCGTAAAGGCATTTCCCCACCGTTCTTAAACGAAAAGAAAGAAATGAATACCGACTACCCTCGTGAATTTTTCATTGATCGAGAGGGGTTCATCGCCCTGTCGATTAACCCTTTTCATTCCTTTGTCGAGTGTAACTCGACTCGAAAAATATAGATGATACAGGGTTTTCTATGTATTTGCTTCTTCCCTCATTTATTTAATTGTCTCATGTTTTAGTTAAAAGCAAATGGTAGCTAGACTGCAGTTCTTTATGCATTAACAGTGCGTGCACAATTTAAGAATATAAGAAAGCATGTGTAGTAAAGAACGTAAAGAATTTTCTGACCAATAAATTGAACTCGTTCTTCATATACAATTCATGTTACAATTATTAGTAGAGAATAAGTAAAAAGATCGAATTGTTTGAAATTTGAACTTACACCACTATCTCATAAATTTCTAAAGAAGTTTTCACTTCACAAGAGAATAAAAATACAAACTGTTAGGTCGTTGAGTCGATTTGTCTGAAATTTTAACTTACTAAACTTTCTCATAAATCTCTAAAGAAAATTTCACTTCAAAAGAGAATAAAAATACGAACTGTTAGATGCATTTGTTTGAAATTTGAATTAACACCACTTTCGCATAAATCTCTAAAGAAAATTTCACTTCAAAAGTGAAAAGAATCCCGTGGACATTCAAGGGGGGAGGAGGGGGCTGGTTCAAGTGGGACACCCTGTATTCGATTCGCAATACGGCGACGCAAGTGTTTGATGCAGTGACGAGTATATGTGCGCTTCAACAAGGCGTTTAGACCGGCCATTTCGCTAGGGAAGCGGTGATGCACTTCTGTACGTCACAGGGACTTTAATGAAGAAGAACGGAGCTGCTCATAAAGCTGAATAAGAGTGCAGGCGTCAAAGGATAATTGCGCACACAAATCAGAATGAAAGCACGTGGCGCATGGGTCTGGTGGGACGAGTCACCTTCGGAAACGCACGCGAGAACCACGGTAGATCTAGTCGACGTTCGCGACGCTCGCCAGGGCGTGGTCTTCGGGATCGATACCATAAAAAGCTACACAGTTCACCAATCAACCAACCCGATAATCGGCAGGTTAAACGTTTCCCCGAATTTTCACCGAAATTCCCAAGTCTTCGGAAAACGCCCACACGATTTAAAATACCGATTGGTTCAACACGAATCTCTAACAATAGGGGTTGAAAGAGTTCTAGAACATTTTCTACCTGAATTGTAAGAAACTGGAATGACGTGAAATCCATTTTTATTTCGCAATACGTTGATTAGGTTGAACATAATATAACAGAATTTTTTAATTCTGATAATACTTTTACCATCTCAAATTACACCTGTTTAAATTCTGTTCAAACGAAATGTTTGAAAAAGGTTTTCTCTTTCTTTAATCATTTGAATAGATTGGAAACAGTACGTTGGCATTCTAAAATCCACAGTCTAGTTACAATATAATTCTTGATAAAACGATATGAGCTCGACAGTGCAAACAGTGGTGGTGAATTATATAATATGTGTAAAAAGGAAACCTTGTGTGCACTGAGATGAATAAATGAATAAAACGAAAGGAGGCAAAGTTGGTTAGGTGCCAAAGCTGGTTGTTCTAGGAGCAGAAGAGAATGATACACAGGGTGTTCTTCTGACGACCTCTGACACGCGAGTGAGGATGAAAAGAACCATATGCTAGCTAAGTGGTTTGTTTGAGCACTATGTTATGAAATTTCGAGTAGATCGAGAATGTCTCCAACTATTGGAAATTCACAGCAATTTATCTCCTCGAATTAGACTGCGGATCTTTATGCATTTATGACTTTTAAAAAATTTCAAAAAATGTTATTTTCAATTATTCCAAAACTGTGTAGGCATTTTCTTATCCGCAGTCTACTCTACATTTTTTTGCAAAAAAAGGAAAGTAATGTCGGAATTCATAAGAATCTTTCTTGAAACGTTTCTCGTGCTACTTCTCACTTTCTTCACGTTAATTTATGAATTATACTCTTGGGTTTATCAAGTTGAACGAGCTCCACTACTTCATTTAAACTGTTAACAGAAACGATTCTTCCCATTTTGCCACGCGAGATGCGAATCTCGTCCGAATTTCATCTTTCGAGATAATCTCACAATGAACTAGATCGCGAGGGCTGTTTTTCGTCGCGCACGGATCACTCTCGATGTATTCGGGTTAATTGCTCCATCAATTAAACAGAGATGAATATTACAAGACTAATGCACTTGTGTACGATCATGATGTATTCGCGAGACGAATGAATATGGATCAGTCGACGTCGAACAATCATTGATCATCCGTGCGAATTACGAACCTAGCAGGATACCGAACTAATCCGAAAGCGATTACACGATCAATCTCACGATGCTACATGCTATGGGAACTGCGAACTAATACCTACAATTGTAAAATATTTCAGATTATTTTACGGCGGAATAAAAATTCAACCGTGTGGTTCCTTTTAATAATTCTGATAAGTTTCAAATAGTGTAGCAACATTCTAAAATTCTTTTAACGTCTCCACAATCCTATGTGATCAATTCTCTCATCTTAATTATAAGTGCATAAAATCCACCGTCCAATCGTTATGTGGAGTCGTAAACCTATGCTAGTGGCTCTAACAATTTGATTTAACATGTGTCAAATGGTGTAGCAAAATTCTTCTAATTTAATTTCCATAGTTCTGTGACCAATTCATTTTAATTATAAATGCATAAAATCCACCGTCTAAACGTAATGTGGAGTCGTAAGCTCGTACAAGTGGCTCTAACTATTTGATTACCTATTGAAACAACTTTACGATGCGATCGCAATAAAATACTTTTCCAAAAGTTCATTAACAAGTTGTTCGACGCGATGACGCCATCAACCGTGGGATTTTTTCAAGGGGGTTGAACCACTTGGAGAGAAAACGAACTCGTCCAATCAAGTTCCAATAAATGGCCCAGCGAAAGGGTAACCAGAAACTTTATTCGTCAAGTATTCACGCGACACCTCGAGATAGAAAAAATCTGCTAGCCCAGCCATTCAAACCTGCTGAAAGCATCGGCCTGGCGCCTTTTATATTCCGCTGTTGATGCAGCGAATATTTGATGCTACTTTTGCCTGCAGCCTGAATGAATAGATAACAAGTAACGCAGGGAGTAACGCCTTCTGCTTCGGTGATTCTTTTCGCTATCTTCGCGCTCCTCGCAGATTCCACGTTGAAAAACGCAGAACATGCGCGTTTAATTATAAACGCGCTCTTCCTAATTTCCCTGTGCAAGCTTTAACTCGATCAAACTTTCAACAATTACCAGGGAAACTAATTACTGGAGTATCGGGCTCGGGAGAGTATGATCAAGTTTGGAAAAGTTCAGACTTTATTATACTATTTAAAAACAGTGTTCGTATATTTATGTTACACAAACCTGTAGCAAGTATGATAATAGAGCTTCTTGTACACTTTCATTTGATTGAAGTACCTTTACATTTTTATTACTTTTTGATCTAATCGTTAGACTGCGGATTTCATGAATTTATTACAAATATGAGTAAATGAGATATTAAAAAGTGAAAAGATCAAAACGGTTTAATAGTATCGATGAATTATTAACTAACTTGCTAAAATTATTAAAGGCAGAAGGAAATATTTCTCCGGAGAATTTTTATGTTGTATAAAGATCTAATAATCATTCTTAATTGGTTGACTTTGTGAAGAAAACTATGGAATATTTCGTAGGAAAGTGAATGTCTGTACGTCAGATAAAGATAAAAGGATAAAGTGTATGTTCATTAGCGGAATTCACAAAGCAAAACGCCAAGCATAAAAATTTAATGTTTCCTGAACGAGAAGACTCACTGTCACGCACAAAAGTATTATCATAATTATTAAACTAAAAGCTAGTTTAATAAGAGTTGATTACATGTTTCTGTAGAAGTGTAAGGAATAAAATGACACTCTAAGGTTCGTTTAAAAATGACAGTTATCGTAACAGACTTCATTGAAAATATTGAATAAATCCATTCAACGTTGTTATGTTAGATAACGAAAAGCCAACTGCGTCAACGCTTTTGTTCGCGACTGTACGAGCAACTGTGTTTACGCAGAGCGAAAGTGGATCGCACAATTTAATGGTGCATTAGAAAAATGAATTTTTCGTTAACGCGGGAATGGATATTTCCGCCTCGCAGGCGGATGTCGATAAGCACAAAACGAATATCGATTTGTCGTAATTTGCGGCGGTAGTTTTCCGCAGCTGCCCAGTTAAAATTAATACGTATCGAGCTTCCTAGCCTGGAACGGGGTCTTTTTAATTTCACACCATCAATTTATCACTGGGTGCATAAGGCTCTGACACTCCTTTGTAAAATATTCGCGCGGCGAATTTCGTTATCCAATTTATCCTTCCATTCAGATATTCTTACATATCGAACTTCGATTTTGCAAAATTGACGCGGTAGGGTTTAGGTAAATTTTATAAATTATTTTTTGGTGTTGCTAAAAGATGCAACAATTATTTTTTGGTGTTATTGTCCATTTGCATTATTAGAAAATAACTATTATCGCACTTATGCCAAACGTTAACACAGTTAAGGATTAATATAATAAACTAGTGATTCTGTACATGAAAAATGATTGAGCATAAAATATAAAGAAGATTTAATCTGCTTCATAAAATATGGTGTTTACCACTGACTAAAAAAATACCACTAACTCTTTAAAAAATGATTAAGTCTAAAATATAAACAAAAGAAGATTGAACCAGTTTCATAAAATACGGTTTTTACCACTGACTAGAAAAATACCACTAACTCTTTAAAAAAATGATTAGATTTTTGTTAATCGATAAAAATTACGTCGAGCTTCATATATATTTTCATAATTTTTGTGAACAATTAAAAATAACGACTTCGTCTGCTCGGTGCTTCGAATCTTAGTTGAGACTCTGGAAAACGTGCAGGCAATAAATTTAGCCTGACTTAGCAGGCCTTGGAAAGTTAGATACTCTTTATGCAGGACACTCGGTGTCAGGTGACTAGGTCTTGGGACATATTCACGCGCCTCCGATCT
Organism: Lasioglossum vierecki; assembly: GCA_028455595.1. Taxonomy (NCBI): domain Eukaryota; kingdom Metazoa; phylum Arthropoda; class Insecta; order Hymenoptera; family Halictidae; genus Lasioglossum; species Lasioglossum vierecki. Next base: position 9,191,098 of record CM052339.1, on the reverse strand, counting down.
TTTATTGTTAATCGACGAAGCTGAAAAATGGAACCTGACATGGGAAAGGTGTGGTTTGAGTAACCCATGAATTTCTTTCAATGCGCAGCACGATGCCTTCAGATAGCATGGACGACATCGAGCTGAAAAATATTCAGCTTCAATTCCCTGCGTTGCGATATCTGTCGAGGGATGACAGCTCGGTGCGAGAAGAGAGGGTGGAGACCGACAAGGGAAGTTTGCTGATCGCTGTGCAAGGAAACCGGGCGAAACCTGGCATTCTCACTTTCCACGACTTAGGCCTTAACTGTGAGTAACTTCGTCGTCATTATCATATAGACTGCGAAACTTTATGCAAACTCGTATTTTTCTCGGCGAGCGCGACGGAGCTTGGAGTCAAATGTGCTTTTTTTTCAGTGGTTCGTTTCGAAGAATAAGAAGAAGGTCGACTTGTTATCTTGACTGTCAAATTAATGTCTATGAACATTCCGCAATGCTAAAATTACTTATTTAATAATGCATAAAAAGAAAAATTCACCATTTTAATAATAATTTTGATAACCTTCCTATATCCTTATAAAGATCCTTATAAAATTTGATTCAATTGTAAAAATTCACTTTCAAGCTTGGTCAGAAAGTTGTGGCAGTCAAAGTGTTAACCGAGAATTAGTAATCACAATTGTACTTTTCAATTTTTATAGTCTCTCTTTCCCCTATTATTAAATTAATCTTAAACATTGATCTTGTTAGCCTTTTTCGCGAAGCATAAATATTTTCAATCTACTTATTATAACATTGTGGTTAGATATTCTTTTTTTAATGTAATTAAGAGTAAACCGCGGAACATGATCGGTATAAATTATTTAGTAATTCGTAGGCTGGTCTGAAACTATCGTTAATAAATTATTCTTGTTGTTTGTAGATATATCGAGCTTCCAAGCATTCTTCAATTACATCGACATGCGTGTTCTACTCGAGAATTTCTGCGTGTACCACGTGAACGCGCCGGGTCAAGAGGAAGGTGGATCAACGCTTCCTGAGGAGTGAGTATACTTGCAATTATAATTAAATTGTTCACAGAGGTTGAGGTTCTGTAGAGAGCTTCTCTACAGAATTTAATCCTTATGCGATATCATCTAAATGTCTTCCAAATACACATTTGCACCGTGTACATGTAACCACTAGACTGTGGATCTTTATACTTTTGTGGCACAAACGAACATACGACATGCAAGAAAACGTGTACATTAACAAAAACATAATTAGTTGACTTTAAAACTTTACGCAAAACGAATATTTTTTACCTCAACCGCAACAAGCAAGTTTCAAATAGAAATTGATTCTCTTTCTTAAATTCTTCTAAAATTCTAAGCTCTTCAATTAACTTTCTTGTTTAAACAAACCATTTCGTTGTAAAATAATTCTACGATAATGCGAATTTACATAAAGATCCGCAATCTATAAATCACTGCACGCAAAACCAACAATTTATCTCTATAAATGTAACTCGACAGTATCTTCTGAATTATTGCTTATGGAAAATGAGGTTCCGCTACAAAAAAATTATCCTGCGGCAGACATCCGCGAAATAAAAACGTCATCCGCTAGCGATTTATTCTCTTCGCATTCAACTACCGGCTCTGTTAATCCTTTTAGTACCAACTATCAAGTTAGTACTTGGCTTAACAGTGGTCGAACAAAAGGAGAATCGATTCGTAGAAACGTTTCGTATACAGCGGCGCGTTTTCGTCCCCGTTCAAGAACTCAGCGATGCACACGCGTCACTTGACCGCGACGAATTCAATTAGTGCGAATCAATGGCCCAATTAACGTTCTAATTAGTCGAAGCCCCGACGATGTTCCATTTTTACCGCGGGATCATTCCACGCGTCTTAAAGATAGATTCCGCTCCGCTCGTGCTCGCCTCGCGAGCTCTTTACCGCGCGCTTTGACTCTATCGCAGTTTGCACTAGTACGGATTCGATCTTATCGGTCGTTGCGCAATCCGCCTTTCCAATATTCAAACAACCTCCCGCGCATTGTGGAATAGTATCGTGCGAAATTGTCTCGAGCATCTTCGTCCATTCCCGATACGCGTATCACGAGTATACTTATAAAAACAGACCTATACTGTGCGCATGATCGAAGTGAAAAGTTCCCTTAATTTACCTGAATAGCGTTCCACCACGGAGCGTGACGGATCAGAATCATTCATCGAACAGGAAAAAGTCAACGACTCAGTCCTGTCTGTTTCTCGTTCAATCAGGCAAACTCGGGCCAAATAGCGTTTCAGGTCGAAGCGTGACGGGTCAGACTCATTCACTGCTCAGCAATTGTGTACACCTAAAAAAGTTTTCAATAATTAGACTGCGGTCTTTCGATGCATGAGTTATTAAATGAGGTATTAAACGGAGAACAGTAAAGATCATTCGTTCTTTAACTGGTACAGTGGGGTCTCTCGTGACCCCAACAAAATTTCTATACATCAAGTTTCACATTATGCAAAATTATACAGGATGACCAAAAAATGTACTTCTTTGAGAAGGGTGGTTCCTGAGGTCGTTTGAAGTAACTATTATTTTATTAACGAAGCACACGGACATTGCGGTTGCAAAAAAATGGTTTCTTTTTTGATCAGATGAATGCATGCAGCATGTTTTCAGTGGCAAAGAAATAATTCTGTGACGCAACGGTCAGGGATGGTTTACAGCGTTCAATTAGAAGATTGACAGTGCCTACGACTTCCGATTAAGCTGGCCTCAAACAATCGAGGCTCACCTCGACGCACACGTAGCTAAACAGCGTGTTACAGAATAATTTAGACTGCAATGCAGATTTTCATGCAACGTGCCTGCGAAACGATTCCCGTTCGCGTGCCAAATCCGTAAAATTTCATGACGAGTTCATATTCGAATGTATTAGCGGTCGATCGATAATGTCAGTTATACTTTAAGTCTGTTTTTTATCATATCGACTACCGGGAAGATAGATAATAAGGATATACATAGAATGATCTGTCACGCAGAAGTATCAAATTAATTAGATTCAAGCTGAACGTGTGATTGAAAACTTGAATTTATCGATCGGCACAAGATATAAGGAAATAAAGGAAAGAACTTAATTATTATTGTATTCCATAGTGTATTCTAATTTTTTTAGATTTGAATATAACACTTTGGTTCAATTCAATGACAGTTAGCTAATGGTTGGATATTCATCTTAGAATATTCGTTATTAATTTCCTGATTAATTCATTCAAGTGTTTCATTGATTTACGGGTAAACTTGGTATTAATGATTTTTTCTAAAACTTAAGAGTCGTAGATTTTCGAGAAACATTAAAACATGAGATTCTGCGAACGTCGGATGTTAAAATGATCGGGCTCGTGGTTTGCCTAGCTGGTTAACACATCGACTACCGCGTGACGCATTCTCATACTTATAGAATTATTCACCGTCATTCAAAAATTAATTGCACCAACATACGGAACGTGTAAAACTTAGCTGAAATAGAGGGACGGTGATAGTTAATGTGGACGACGGAAGAGCGATGAGGGAGATGAAGAGAAGGTCAAGTTTAAGCGTGGCTAAGCAAACAATACTGTATTCTAGCTACGTTTATCCGTCCATGGACGAACTGGCAGAGCAGCTGCTCTTCGTCTTGGGCCATTTTGGCCTGAAGTCCATAATCGGTTTTGGAGTCGGCGCCGGAGCTAACATACTCGCCAGATTCGCTCTTGCTCACCCTGAGAAGGTCAACGCCCTGTGTTTGATAAACTGCGTATCCACGCAGGCAGGCTGGATCGAGTGGGCTTATCAGAAGATGAACGTTCGTCACCTGAGATCACAGGGCATGACTCAAGGAGTCCTGGATTACTTGATGTGGCATCACTTCGGCAGGGTAAGAACCCCGTTTTTTCTATACACGGTGCCCGAAAAGTTGCTGTGCACTTTTTTTTATCGAAATGATACGAAATTTCACTCAATTAATACTAGGCAGAGCCTGGAGTAGTAGGAGTTGTCAGGACTAATTTTTATCCCACAACGAGCACACTTTTATTCTAAAGAATCTACGTAATTAAGGAAGCTACTGGAATATTTATTTTATTTAACAGTCTTACTTCACTCTTATCAAAATTGCAACGATGAAGTGTACAGTCTCTTTCAGAGCACCCTGTATACACATTTTGCAAAAATGTTAACGTAGAGGCTTGGTACTTGAATATTTCATAAATTTTTGTTAGACTACAGTTTTTAACAACAGAATATAATTAGTTTTTGCCCAGTAGCATTTTGTACGACAACTTTTCCATAGTGTTTATCCGATTCGATTTTGACTCACGTTTTTACACCACATCGCCAATTATATATTGGTTAATTGGATCTCGACGAATCATTGCTACATAGAAACCTGCAGACGCGCGATTAGAATAGACTCGGTATCGACCATCTAGATATCAAAGATCGTCTCGCAAGGTCTTCACGACATCGATAGCTTAGAATCGAAACTTTCGAGAGCCATCGAGACAGAAACGATTATCTTTTGCTAGATGTTCTGCTTTCGATATGAAATCACCTGCTCTTCGCTTGCAACAGTTGTTAAATAGCACACCCTGTACACACACTTTAGATTTAGATATCGATATTATTGTACTATGTATATGCGCTTTACCTCGATTGTTAGACTACGGACAAGGAGCGAGTTTTTGAAAAATTCAGCTCTTCTCATTGACTTCTTGTTTGAACGACTCGATGTTTCAATTAACTGACCGATAAGATTTATGATTCTCACAGAAATATATCCGCAGTCTAGTCAATGATTAATGTTTTACATTTTAGAAATTACCGTATACCTCGACCGCTTAACCGTATTTGAAGACGTTAATTTTATAATTCCAGATGATTCCGTTTAAGCGACATATTATGAAGCAGAATAAACAATATCATCTTTCCATCCTTGTAAGTCTTAAATTAACACGATTTCAAGATTAGTCACCAATTCATCGACGAATCCATGCAATCATTCTATTCGAGACTCTTCTGGTGTACAGGGTGTTACAAAATACCTATACGAGGGCGTTATGGTGTTTGTTAAATTCATTTGTAAATTACTTTGTTAGTTTGAAAAGTCCACATTAACGGAGATGCAGATTCATCTTTTGTTTTTTTTTCTATATTAATGGTATACTTCCTCCATACATTTTGCACACACGAAAGAAGTGAATCTATTTCTTGATTATAATAGAAACTATTGCGATTCATAATGAACGCGAATGTCAGGAAGCTCGAACAATTCGCAGCCATTAAGCGCACGTGAAAGGACACTTAGAACACCGTTTCCGGACGTCAAAGTGACGATTAAGGTTTCCGAAAATTTAATTTATACACTGCATTGAACGGAAAGCAGTATAGCGAAAGCATTTATCATTCAATTTAGCGAGTATTGTTCGTCCCCAGAGTGGGTAACCTATTTTGAACACCCTATATGTCGTCGTGGAGATCGATCAAGTGAAATTATTACACCAATCATAAAGCTGTTGTATCCATCGAAGGAACGCTATGGAACTTTTTGACAATCGTATTAACAAGTCAATGTGTATCACGGTTTTATTTCTCCAAGTACATTTCACTTTTATTTTTCACACTGCTTCGAATAACTTCCACTTCATTTTATTCCTGTTAACACTAGGTTTACTCTAGAAATAACTATTTCACATCATTTTATAGACATAACAAGTACGCGTCTATCCAAATTTTTGGCCATTTTCCGATAATATAAACCCAAAGAAATAAATTTGGTAAATAAATCTTTAACGAAGCATCTTTACAATCTTAATATTAGATACGAACCTAGTGTTACAAGCAGCAAAGTTTTATAATCTATTTATCTCGCGGTCTTTTACAGAACACTTGCACATACTTCGACAACGAGGAACGTCGAGATACGTAGTAGAAACTTTTCCGTACACCGGCAACGTCAACGAAAAAGTTTCTCTCTGTTCGTTCGATGGATACACACAGCTAAATGCACACCTAAAAGTAGTTTCATGTATAAGGAAGCAGGCAATAACTTCGACGACGACCTGCGAAGCTTTGTCGAGGTTGCTTCAGAGAAAAGCTCTCTTCGATATGAGCAGGCATTAATACATTTAATGAGCTTTCACGCCGCGAAATAGACACAAATCTACCACAGTGAAGATTGAACGATCGAAGCTGTTCATTGCGAACGTGCTTGACAAGATCTGATCCCAGATTAATGTGTAATTTGGAGAAGTGCTTATGATTATAGATTGCATCGTGCCAATTATCGAATTTATCGAATTATCATAAGGAAACAATATATTACTACAAGAAAGCATGAGAAGTATTTTCTTTTCGGAAGTTCTATAAGGAAATGTTGAGTCTAAGGGAAAGTTCTGTCGTACGTTGAAGAAAACATTTGAATCAATTCCTAAAAATATATGTAAAGAAAGGATACTTTAAAGAATTACAGAAAGTATCCTTTCTTTATATATATATGTTTAATATTATTCAATGATGTAAATTGCAACACGCGTTTTTGATTTATAAACAAGATTACCTTCTCATTTAAAATACTACAGAACTTGTCCGTTTAAGCTGTCCGATAAAAAAGAAATGTATTGTATGCTTTCTCGCGTACACCTTAAATAGTTTTTCACTTGCCTTTTAGAAAATTAAACTGCTTCTTTCGCGTCGTTGATCTTCGAAGCTTTCTTCCGTCCGCCATTGTAGGTCGGTAATTTATCGACAACAGAGACGGGGGTCTGACGAAGGCTTACATCGTCGAGTGTTTCCATGGAACCTGGAAAATTGGATTTAGGGGATTAACGGCAATTCTCGTGCTCTCATTATGCAACACGTAGCTTCTTAATAGAGTTACCGCACACACCGTAGGAAATCACACGTTGCGGGGGATTGCGGGGGTTGGATATCGGCGAGAACGTCATTGGACGCCGGGAACAGAGACGAAGAGAAACGAACTTCGTGAACGGAAATAAGAATCGTGCCTCCAGCACACTCCTTCTCCCTCACATTCCCGTTTCTCATTTAACCTTTTTTCTTCCACCGACCAAGGCTAATGATAGGTCTTCACGGTTGGGTTTTGCTTTCGCCCGTTGCTCCAGGAAATAGGACCGTAAAACTGAAGGTACCAACCTGGTCGGTGGAATGTTTTCGGTACAAATGGAAAATCGTGAACCTGCCCGAGACCTCGATTTTCGAGATCGTCTCGATCAGTCTCGAGCAGGCTCTGCGGGTCTTTATCCAAAATAAAAATTACTCGAGTCAATTGTAGGAAGCTGTGTATAAATAAAAAGCGTACCTTCTCTTCTAATAAGTTTAAGAAGTCCCGAATTATTGTCCAACATCATAACAGTTTTGTAAAATTCGCAATCTTGTCTCGGAAAGTCAAAAAACAACTCCGTACATCCTACAAAATGAAGTAAAATGAATTAGTTGAATTAGTGTAACGTATAACGTTTAAGACAGTGTCGCAAATATTAATTTCAGAATTTTATTTGACTCCTCGAATTATTCGAATAGTTCCAGTCCTTTCTGCACTATCGCGTGTGCTGTAAACGCATGGCATCTGCGACATTTCTCAAATCAGCAATTTTTTTTGTAAGGAGATTCTTTTCAGCTTTCGCGTTGCTTGGACACATTATTTTTTTCAAGCAACATTTTTATTCTTCGGTCTTTCCGTTTTGTTAACGGACAAACAACAATTTTTATTTTTAACCATACTGTATATCTGTTTTAGGCATGCACAATAGTATTTCGTACCTCACAGATACAAGTGATACTTCGTTCCGTATCTCACGACAAACCTTTTACTAGTGGTAGTACCATAAAAAAGTAGCACAAAACGAACGAACTCGGGAAATTTGGGTGATAAGTCCGCCAATTAATCCTGAACGTTGTAAGCCAAGAGAAGACATGATCTTCTTTGCGAATATGAATCTTTCATTATTTGCTACGTTAGAAAGTTTAATGCATAGAAGAAGCAGATGATTCTCAGTGACCAGTGAATATCGCAAATTGATCAATATCTTATGAATAAGTTGCAGATTGAATGCATTTATTGTGTACGCGAATATCTACAGCACAATGAACTAAAAGCTTCATTAAACTGAACAAACCTTTTACTCTGCCGTTTGCAAATGATCGAGTCCTAAGTGACACATGTCTATGCAGTTGGTGCTTTTGTTAAAATAAACAACTGTTGATTTGATAAAGCTCATTTCACAAATTATAAAAATTAACTTTCAAGCCTGCAGAAATTATTCCAAAAAATTATTTTAATATACTATGAATATATATAATATATTAACAAGCTTAAGAAAATAAGTAACGCTGCTGAAACTTGATTCACGGTAAATATGAATCATTTAACCCTTATACGTTACTCAAAGTGAAAATTCATCCATTCAATATTTTCACATACTGTAAGATTATTCATCCCTTTATGTCTGCGTCATGAGATGTATTTCTTTTAAATGTGACCTTATAAATGAAACATAATGTGCTGATTTAATAAAATAAAAATTAGTGAATTGTTATCCTAGCCTCTTTTATGCAGCTGTTTTTGAGAATTGAATGAGGGTTAAAAGAATTGAGAGTCTTAGAAAGACTCCACCTCAACAGTTCAAAGTTACTTGTTCGAAAACAGGGACTGTCCTCAAAGGATCAGCCTAGAGTCTTAGAGAACAAATTTGCAACGAGTAAGAGGGTTTGTTCCAACGAACACTGTGCGCGCTTTAAATGAATGTCACTTTTTCGATCACTATGTCTGTACGATCGATCGAGGCAGAAACGCTGATTGGCGAACATGTTCTAGGGTACGGAAGAGAGGAACCACGACCTTGTTCAGGTGTACAAAAACTACTTCGAGCGTCACGTGAACCCAACGAACTTGGCCCTGTTCATCGACAGCTACATTCGCCGCACGGATCTGAACATCACGAGGGAATTAGACCCGATACGCAAAAAGGACGGCCTCACGCTCGGCGTACCTGTCATGAACATCACCGGAGCTCTAAGCCCGCACGTCGACGACACCGTCACGTTAAATGGTCGATTAGACCCGACGAACAGCTCTTGGATGAAGGTACGGAACAGTTGACAACATTATCTCTTGCATACTTCACCAGCATGAGTAGAGCGTCTGTCTCCTTATGATCGCGGCCTTGCCCCCACCACACCCTGAAACAGATGGGTCAGTAAATAGTGGTTGGACAATTTATTAGAACTGCCTTCAACAATCGACGGTTTAAATTTATATAAAGTTGCTTTCAACTCTTTGCTAAGAGTTATTTCGCGACAGGACCTACAGTTTATTAACCCTCATCCGTCCCTCGTGACAATTTGACACAGTTTTCTTAAAATAAGTTATATCTTTCTGCTATTTGTAACATATACTGAACCGTAAAAACCTAAGATGAAAAACGTTAACTCTTCAATTTGAATGAGAAAAATATCGAAAAGTAACTGTTTGTCTTGTTTTATCGATTTTTTTTATTACTGTGTCAATTTGACACCGAGGGACGGATGAGGGTTAAGGTGAGTTCCGAACCACCTTGGGCGCCACAGTATTAGATGGCACATGGAATATTTCCAGAGGTGCCGGCAGGATAAATAATTAATTTTGAATAGAATCAATAAAATAATCTATCTTTTTGTACTGGCAAGAAACAACAAAAAACTGTTTCCATACAATACATAGTTTTCACTACCTCGTTATATACATATCAAGGCATGATCAATAAATGTTTGTGACTTGTATACATTCTTTACATGGAACAGTCTATTTTTAAATAGAAGTCTAGGTGTACTAAATCCTTATATCGTACATTTACTGAAAAACTTAGCCAGCTTCCAACAATTGAATATTTCATGATTTTGAAATCATGCGGGAGGATCGTGGTGTTACATGAACCTCAATTAGCTTCTCAAGACCACTTCCCATTATGAAAGCTAAATACGACCTTCCATTATCAAATCAAGTGTAATGCCTGCACTATGCGTTGCATGCATTCGTGTCGCATGTGCATATCTGAAATCTTGCTGAACGAAAACTGTGATCGATAAAATTTCAATTTTATTCTTAGCTCGATGTCCAAGTGCAGTTTAGTTTTGATGTTTCCCGAGATATTCAGATCGATGCATATTAAACATACGAAGGATTTCTATGAAAAATTAATTTATTATTATAATTACAGTCCTTGGATTTTAAGTTGTTCGTAGTTCTTATTCGTTGCAGCTAAGGGGTCAAGCAATTTCTTTTTTTTCTTATTAATATGTTGAAAAATTCCTGACTTCACGAAGATGTTAGATAATGATATTAGATGTTCATCATATATAAAAGATTGTGTATTGACCCGTTTGCTTGAATTCGCAGATTTCCGATTGCGGAATGGTGCTGGAAGAACAACCAGGCAAAGTAAGCGAGGCATTCCGACTGTTTCTGCAGGGCGAAGGATATGGTAAGTGAGCGCCCTGGCGAACCACACTTTAGCCATTACTTATCGGATTATCAAATGATTACTCCCATCGATCGTCATCGGTATAAACGAATCGCGCCATGTTGCCCCGTAGGGGAGCACGCAAAATCACCTTGACTCGAGGAACAAGAACAAAACACTCTCCGTTCAAACTACACAAGTCTAATACGTAGAATCGTTCACAATTTCCATTGATCAGCATCCGATTTCAATATATTCTCTCAAGCATGCTCGACTCATTACTACTAGAGAAACCATGAATAACGAAAGCTCGAAAGGGGGAACGTTCACGTGCTCTCCTACGAAAAACCACGAGAAGAAAACGAAAAAGAAAAACCGTTACAGAAAAAAAAATAAATGCAAGTGTCATAGATCACGTGGATATTCGTAGGCTTAAGTTCGTTTCATCGATCGCTGCGTGTCACGAGTATCCGTAATATTTGGCCTACGAACTTGACTCGACGCCAGCCGTGTGTCAGTACACGAAAGCAAAAAAAAAGAAAATGAAGAGAAACGAACGAGATCGTTTGTGGTCTGACCGGGTCGAACTGAATTCTTCATCGGGACGTTTCCGTGTCAGTCGGCGTGCGATTATCGAACTTGTAAACGAAGAAGTCACGCTTTTGTAAATTAAGTCACGTCGACCATTTTTGCCTTCGGGACCCGCTAGCCAGCTCGGTGGTTGTAAGCTTTACGAAAGCTCGAATTTGCCAGAAAAGAAACTGCTGTACTTTTTAGTCGAGTAGCGAGTAAAACGTTGTTCCACCTGTCCCCGAGATCACGGAACAGAGAAGGCGAGCTATAGTTCGTTCCCTTTTTTGGCGTGGCCGTTATCTCCCGCCATTCACGGTCCTATCCGCTCGGTTACTCTATTATTTATTCGTCACACGCTGAACGTTTGTCCTGAACGCTTTAGGGTATCAGCATACAGAAATGCGGCCGCAAAAGTGGTATCGTTTCGCCGATCAAACGCCTGGCCCCCCGCCCGGCTAAATCGAACTTTATTATTCTTTTTGGCTTCTTGGTCACAGAAACACGATAGCACTTATCACATGACACAACGCTTTAAACCACTATCGCCCAGTTGATAACGTAGGAAAAACGGTGTATACTTATCGCGAAGCATTTTGTCGGCGCAGTGCTTTTCTGCTCCTACTCTCTCTTTCTCTCCGCTACCCCCTGGCCCCCTCTCTTAAAATGCATATTATATATTGTTGATCTCGACTGCTCTCCCTCGCCCCACCCCCTCTTTTCTCTATCTCTCTCGCATATGACAATGAATTTATTATTTAATTTATGTGGGTAGGTATCTTATGCGTATGTTAGTCAAGTACGCCCGTGTTGTTCTATTTGACGTAACTGTTTCCTGTCATGGATACTGTCGTTAACTTAATTGTTGTTACGAATCGTCTCTGTTATTACGTATAGAGTTTTCATGTTATACGAAGAAGAAACAAGAAAAAAAAACACGAACGAAACGGCGCGACCTTGTTAATCCTCGATGCACGTTGAGATCGTCACAACAAACGCTTGATCGATGATCGTACTTTGCTCTTGAAAATTTGATCCCGATGAAATTGAATTCGATCGGATTGGTTCGGGTCCGGTTCGATTCGGCGAGTTCTCGGGTTACATCGAGACTTAACATCGTCTTCGATCATGTACTTTCCTTCGCTGGAAAGCCACTGGCTCGACTTGATGAATAAAAAGAGGTTTGAAAAAGGATTACACGTTGAATTCATCACTTTTAGTCTCACCACCATAATCGCCATCTCTTCGAGAGTTTTTGTTTTTCTATATTTCAGTCTCTCTCTCTCTCTCTCTCTCTCTTTTTCTTTCACTCTCCTATTTTTGGTTTTTTTAAATCGATCATCATCTGAAGGCAAAATAAGAATTAATACGAACGAAAAAATACATGTTCACCGACTTGCGCCTTTATTTCCCACGCGTCTCGGATCGATCGAGTGGTACGTATACATTACTAATTGGTCTGTTCAAAGCTGGAGTAGTGTCCTAGCGAGTAGTATCCTTAGGCTTCTTAGCTGTTTTGTTTGCTTCTCGGTTAAACACCGAAACACCGTGAATGACGCTCTGTAGTTTCGTAGTGTTTGTATAGTCGATTGTCTCGAACCCGCTCGTAGTTCTAGTAACTCCTTCGATCGGTGTTAGACGACTGCGCTTTTGCTGTTCGAATCTCCAACAGCGACACTGTTTCACGAGACTGTGCGCGACTTGTTTGCGACAGCAGAAGTGTCCGCGCGGCTTTCGTCCATTCCTGTTAACACAATTCTATAAACGATAACGTTAGTTGCTCGATCGAATGAATGGACGAGGGTCGTCGCTTATCTTTTTCTTTTATTTCTACTGGTACACGACAATTGGCCTAACGATGCATCGCACCGAGAATGATTTTCTTTCGATCAGATTGTGTTGAATAAAAGAACGTCCGCCACGACCACCACCTCACCGATTCTTATGCTTGGAGTCTCTAAAAGAGAATTTGTTTTTTTATGCGTTTTAGTGGTGAAATCCTCGCGGAAGCCCGTGACGCCGACAACACCCGAAGGTAATTGTAATTAGGAATTGAAGGCCGCAAAGGAGTCAAGCGCGCAGTTGGTCGGTTAGGCCACGTCTATGTGTTAAGTAAGTCGGAATTCAAACTCTTATCGGGAGCTACTAACCGACGACGATCTCTCTATCACGACTAACATGCCTTGGACAGCCTCGGGTACAGTCCCGCAAGGATTTTCTCAAAGGCAACTAACCGCTCCTCCTTCTCACATTACTAACATACACTGTTTACGGACGTTTGGGGTCTAACCCTGTCAACTTACTAAACTGTGCTTCATCGACCTCTCACATGCATCTATTAGAGTCGTCACCTCCCCTCACGGTTGCTTACTTTCGAGAACGAGGAAATTACAAACTAAAAATTACAATAGGAGCACAGCCCTAACGTTAGGCTTGCCTTGCCTGGCCTAATGTTTGCGGCCTCTTCTCATTTCAACATGCACCTAATTCTCTTTTTACACGAACTACTTCAGTTTAAATGAGAATCGCCAATTCTAGTTTTACACGATATATTTTAATGGCACGGATTATCTTTTCTGTTTGAATCCTTTGGAAAAAGATATATTTATAGAACAGCACTAATGAGCGCAGTGAGCGCATGTTTCAGCAGTGATACGAGTATGTATATACATTCTATATATAATAAATGTGTTTATGAAGTTGTTAAGTGTTCGTGTAGTGTTACTCAATGACTTGTAAATGGAGAGTCAGGTATATTGTACGAAATTCTACCAATTTTGGATTGATCCTATAATAATTTTTAGTTTGCATAGTTTCTGGTTCAACGATTCCTTCATATCACTCGTCTTCATTCACTCACGATAAATCCTCATCGACCGAGGCTGCTCATCAGCGAGATGAAAAATGGACCTAACATGTTATGGACTCTCGTGGCTCAAGTTAACAACCGTACCGACCTGCTAATCACACATTGATATAAGTTCTCTTCTTAAGTAAACTTGAAGTAGACTTCAACGACTAGTTTGGATAAGATCACGATTCGTATTGAATTGAAATAAAAATACAATGGAACCTAACACCTCTTGTATCATGTGCATAACGATTTGGTACTTAGTATACTATTTTATCGTACAGATAGTCATTAAATATAATTATTACAAGCAAGGATATAGCGATACTTGTAACGCATTGATGTCTGAAATAAATTTTTACGTTGAAGAAATTTTATTCTATTATAAATGATTCAACAGTGACGAACACGTTCTCGACGTGGTTCATCCGTTGACACACGCCCCGTCGTGAACGTGTTAACGTTTATAGACTATATTTTATATTTAATCACATTATTAATGAAGAATTGAGAATTCCTTATCATAAAATCAAAGCATATTTCATAATTTATTCAGTTCCTGATACTTTTAAACGCGCAATGCCTCAAGAGATCTAAATTGTGTTTGTTATAAAATTGTATCATTCATTGCTATAAAGGCCTGTGACAATGTCGATTTTGTTTCGCGATATAATCGATATCAACCCCCGTTGATAACGTCACGGTAGAGTTCTAGAGGCTCAGAAAAATATTGCCACGATAGCGTATAGTATGTCAGGTCTATTCGACTTATACCTCGTCCGTGTTCTCATGGTCTCTTATCAGTAGTTGGTACGAGCTCTCTTTACCAATCGACGATAACTCAGAGACCTTCTCAGAGAATAGATCCTTTCCATATTTTCAACGAAAGAAATCTGGTGGCTGTTCGATCGAGAAACCAGTAAATCTCTCTTCTGGTAGCAACGTTTGCTATTGATATACGACACTATCGACTAACGTATACATACACTAAAAAAAGAAAAGTGCAACTTCTCGGAAGGCTCGCACCTACTGGGCAGTAGAATAGCAAAACAAAGATATAATCGTGCTACTTCACATATGCCTTCGCACATGAAACAATCTCACCGACACACAGAACTCTACCCGTTACTATGCATGCGCGCCTTTCTTTGTCTTCTCAGTTCTTTCGTTTCTTTTTCCTCACGTTTGTCGTCTTTACGTTCCGACGATCGTGTGCTAACCTTGTGTCTTTATCTACTTGTGTCTCTCTGTGTATCTCACGTGTGCGCCTCCTGATTGCTATAACGAATCCGAATCCGATTTTTTCTTTTCACTGAATGGAACATAAACGTGGGTGTACCGTTCGCTAAAAAAAATAAATCAAACGAAAAAAATTAGACCGTGGTCGAATGAAGAGAAATCCCGATCACACCGATCGTTCTGACTTGGTATTTTCTTTTATCTTTCTTTACAGTGGCACCGCTCTCACCACTGAAAATGGCCGACTACAGACTGGCTTCCCTCGAGGAACTGAACCACGTGTGCATTAAGAAAATCGACCGGCCCACCGCGACTATACACATCACCGAGAACCCCATATCGGAGGCGGTCGTTTGCTAAATCCTCATCCGGAAACCACCTCGCCGTTACCCCCCATTGATCGTGTTCTCGAACGACACAAGAAAGAAAAAAAAAACAAAAATGACAAGAAAAATAGAAACACACACAGAAAGAACGAAAGAACAAACAAACAAAAAAGAGACACGTAAAAATCGAGAGCAACGCGTCGAAAATCTCATCGAGGTTTCGTCCGGGCAACGATCGACGTGGCACTAAACGTTCTCGTTTCGGTTTTATCATAATTTCTCTATTTTATATAATTTTTAACGATTCGTTTAATTGTAACACACTATCCTCTACACCCACCCCCCATCTTTCCCACACCACAACCATCCTTTATTTATTAGATACCGTTAAGATTACGTAGAACCATTGTTTCTACAGTAGAAGACTCTGTAGTTCTCGTTTTCCGTTGGTAGTCGGTATTACTTAAATAGTTTCTTACTTGTTTATCGCGTTTAAGGATTTATATTTCACGATTGAGAATCGTTGTTTGCAAGTACAAGGAGAAGCAGGTGTTTTATCGATTGGATCACGTTGGATCGAGACCGACAAACACGGTGTCCCTTTACGGGATTTTTTAAAACAAAACCAGGAAATTCGGATTCGCAAACCCCGCGTAATTCATAATTTTAACTCGCAGCGGCACTTTTTTGCGGTGACACACTCGAAGAATTTTTACTGTTGTTGTTTACGGAATATCTTTGTTCACACGGAACAGCATATTTTTTTAAACGAACAATACGAACGCCCCCACACCACCGCCGACACCATACAAAACAACCCTGTCCTCACCCTCCTCCTTGTTTTAATAACAAAATTCGAGGATCGAAAACGTGGAATTGAGCAAAAAAAAATAAATAAATATCGTAATAATAATGATCTTCAAACCAAACAAAAACCATCGCATTCATCGGTGTTCGCGCAGTTTACGATTCTCGTGCAACGTGTCGGAGACAACGAAAAGATCATCGTTTTACATAAACACGACTTTTAAAAAACGAACGAAACGTACATAAAAAGCCAAAAAAAATATAAGAATACGAAGAAACGAGCAGAGGAAATAGACAGAGTAGGCCAGCGGAGGTAACGTCACCGGCCTCGATGCTTCTGGACGATATCGGCTGGGCCTGACGATCGAACGGGGTCCCGTTTCGAGATGGGACGAGAAAATAAAACTGTGTTGCGAGTAAGACGAACAATGTTTGGCAGCACTGCATCGTAGAGAAGCGCGCACTAATGCTTTCCGTGTTCATATGAGAAGCGAGAGAGAACGAATAATAGGCGCAACAAGTAGGGGAAGACGTCGCTGCCGACAACGAACGCAGCCGATCACGCAATTCTCCCCGGTTATTCGAAATAACCCTTTATCATCTCAGATTTGCGTGGTAGCGGAGATCCACGCTGCTCGTTTTCCCACTTCGGCAATCCGAGCTGTCTAAGAAACGAGACTACGAGCGGGAAAACTTCTGCGTTTTATAATCCGTCTTCGCGAACAGGTCGTAGCGATCGTTAGTTTGTTTCGTTTCGTTTCGGAGCACTTTCATTCATGTATCGCGTATGATTGTAAACAACCGGAAGTTGTGACGCTTGTACAAAGATGAGAAATGTAAGCAATCGTTCGCACGAGCGAGGATCATTCACTAATCTATATTGTTCACTGTTTCTTGCTCAGTTTCGTCAGTCGATGGACGCCAAGGCAAAGCAGAAATCTACGAGGAAGATATTTTTGTCAGTTATTTATAATTAACACGTTCGCTACACTCGGTATTTGTGTAAAAGTTCATTGAATATATGTAAGCAAGCGAGTCCGTTGTTCTTCTTCTTGTACAACGATGACTTGTTTATAACGTTTTTCTTGTAACTCGTAAGTTGTCAACATTTTCCTCAAAGAAATGCTGTGTAACTTTATAAATTGTACTTGTTCTCAGATATAGATTTAATTAAAGTATTTTTGGAAAATATTCGGTATATGTAAACGCATCGACCATTTTCATTAGAACGTTGACGAAATATTTAACAGAAACGATGTAGCGCTGTTAGATGCACGCGATCCTGGAAGGGGGACCATGGCGGCGCGAGGATGTAACGAAAAATGCCGGCAAACGATAAATCTATAAGTTAATAACACCTTACCATGTTGAACTGATTATTGCAATTTGTCCATAAACATGTTTGTGCATAAACACTCGTATTTCACAACGAAGACATAGGGGAAACTCTGCGATGCTTCGGTATCCTATACTGCCCGAATTGATTCAAATTAACTGATTGACCAATCTTGTGGCAATTAATATTTCTATTAGCATTTCTTAGCTGTATAGATTGTATTGAACCCATCAGTGGGACTTGCTTGCACCTTTGTATTATACTTTATCGAAATTTACCCCTTTATGCCCTGAAGGCACTTTCGAGTGCCATTTCCGTTCAAATATATATACCAAATTTAATGCAAAAATTGTGTGAGACAACGTACATAACTGATTTGTATTATTCTGCAAAAGGAAATGACTTGAACGATAAAGAGAAATTGATTTGAACATCCAACAAGTCAATTGAATTTATTTTCACTATAATATTGCGTGCTTTTCTCACTACTCCGTAATGAACTTTTACTTGAACAATTTTGGAAATGTAAAACGGTCAAAATTACAGACCCTTTTCAAGGCATAAAGGGCTAAACCACGGGTATCCTTTCAAACTGATACGACGTCATCGAGCCTTCTAGTAGCGAACGTGTTAATCGGAACGGAAGCAGTTTCTGAATAACCGTGGAGAATAGCCGCAAAGTCTTCAGGAAAATTAGAGCTCGTCGCGGCGTGCCGGGGTGTTCGAGGAGCTCGAATTCGCTCGCGACGAGCCTAAGTGCAATAATGGTGCACAATGGCTACGATCGGATGGTAGCGTTTACCGGCGAGAACAAGCAAAGGTAGGTATCGGCATTAGACGAGTTGAAGTATCCTTTCGATGGTCTCGCTTGTTCGTTATTACACGCAGAAGTTACACACGAAAACGGTGAACGCAAAGGAGACCGAGAAAAAGAGAAACTAAGTAAGCCTAAAAACAGAAACGCGTAAGAAAATCCGGCCGTCGTCGCGGCCGGTCCGTGTTCTCTCGATAAGAAACTTCTCGTAGGCCTGCACGTGTGATAATGTGCTTCGTGTTAACAAAAAAGAGAAAAACGGAAATAGATTACCCCCCAAAAAAAAGAAAGGAGTAAGAGACAACGGAAAAGCCGTTTGAGGACACCGCGCGTTAACGTCCTCGGGCGCGTCGTTTCCTGGGAAGAGAGGCGTTTCTTTCCTCCGCGGGGAGGAGACGCTGGTTCGTTTGTTTGCGCTCGCGCGCCGTTCGCACCCTTTCCTTAATCCGAGGCGTTTTAGAAACAAAGTTGTAATTAGACAAAAAGGAGAAGCGTCCTCTCCGAGCGTGTGTGCTTGGCGAGAGACGGCGAAGCGAGTGTGTATGTTCGGAGAGTCTGCGAAAGAGTAGCGATCGAAGGTAGATAGTCGTTAAACGAAATAAAGAAGGCGAACGATAAACGATAACAAAAAAGAGACCGAAGAGGAGAAGGAGGAAGAAGACGAAGAGACGAATAACAAAATGGAGAGAGGAGCATCTGGTTCGGTACCTCAATACGGTTCTACACCGGGCTTCTTAAAGCCTTTAGCGTGATATGATAAGACGTGCCTGCTACATGATGTCGTACGTAGCTTTCGAAAAAAAAAATAATGTTTCACCGCCTTTAGTTTTCTATACCAGATGATTCCCGTGCGTCCCGGATTTTCCCTATTTTCGCGCGCCCTCTAAAACGAACCGTGCGGATACACACGCTGCATTCATGGTACTAATCGCCATCCGAAACACCCATCGGACATCATCGGAGAAAAAACGACGAACACTTCTTTCACATATCGGAAGAACTGTGAAGACCGGCGCGGCGTCCATTTCAGTTAACGCGCAGAACCGGTGCACGAATCTTTGCGATCTCTCACGTGTTCCGAACGACGATAGACAAACCAGAGAAATTTCGAATCCGGTTTATTTGCGGCTGTAGATCGGGCGCTCCGGATTGCCCCACGGAGCAACGGGGCAAACAAGGCCAGTTTCGCGCAAAGACTGTTCCTTCAACCGTACCCTTTCTGTGTAGAATTTCCTCGAATAGGATAGTGCCCCACGGGGCAATCCGCGCCTGTCGTAGATCTTCGGCAAACCGTTTCGGACAATGTAGTACGGCATTTACGATCATCAATGGCGTGTACTGTTGTGCGTTGTGCGGGCAAGGATTAACTTTCCCTGAAAGAAGAACAATAATTACCGATACCGATCGAGGGGTTTGGCCGACACGCGCGAAAACACGACGAAAGTCAGGACGAAAGGACGTACCGTGGGACGTGGGTTTAATCGTTTCATGTAAAAGAGAGTTTATAAAAGAGCGAACTATATTCTAGATGTATACCTAATGGCGCGTTATTTAGACTACGGCAAATTGAGACAAGAATAATAGTCGACAGCTTAGTTGTTAGAAAATGTTTGAGGCTCGGTTTTCGGGAGGATCGGAGGAATGCACGCATTAATCATTGCTAACGCGAGCGCTATAAGAGTAAACAAACCAAAACAAAAGCAAAACGACAAAAAAAGAGAAGAATTGAAGATAAAAAAATGAAGATGTAGCTTTTAAGGACCACCGACACCACCACCACCACTACCGCAACTAAAAACCATTACCATTTAACCCCTTCGTTTCCACTTGTCGCTCTTGGGACTGCATTATAGGAACATTCAAGAACGGATTAGGTCCACCGAGGTTCAACGGTCACGCGTTTTTCTCCTAGCCCATTAATTGCATTTGATTGAACATATCGTGAAGAATGTGTGATAACCAATCTAACGTGCACGCCCATGCACGATCGTTCAATGGTAAAAGAATCGTGAGCCTATCTTTCATTGAAGATTTTCAAGGTGACGCATATCATTAACGCTAATTTTACGAATTGCATTCGTTATGATTCACGCGCGAAATTCTATTGTATAAATTGTTCGAGGGACGGCCCGCGAATTCTCGTGTTCAAAGCGTGTCTATTCCAGGTGCTAACGGTGATTGAATGTCTATAACGCTCGACGGGCTCGCGAAACTTGTCGTTGGTTACGAAGGGTTTAAGAAAGAAAGAAAGAGAAACGACAAAAATCTATCTCATTTGCACACAATCGATCACTAAAAAGAAGTGAAGAAGAAGAAAAAGAACAACCAAACCGATAATCTCAAAACGCCACTGAAATCTCGCGGGAGGATGAACGATCCTTTCTTTCGTTTTTCCATCGGGTGCTACGTGGAGTTTTTGCCTATGACGCAAAATTTTTCCGAATTCCTCGCGCAGAGAGTATCGTCATGATAGATCGTAGCGGAAATATGTTATTGAGAAACAACTCAAAGTAAACAAGGTATAGTACAGTAAGCGAAATAAAACTTAGACGGAGCTTGAGTATACATATAAATATACAGGTTAAACAACACGTGCGCACCGAATATACATCTTGTTATTTATAATAAACGAATTGTGAAAAAAGAATTACCCAGCATCTCGCAGAATTCATTACCCTCTTTGTTCCTTACTTCTTTATACAAACGCAAAATGTTTGTTAAGTGGAACGAATTTCTTTGTGACGCGAATATGTCCGACTATGAGAAATAAAGAGATAATAAATCGGCGTAAGAGACTTTCACTTGGCCCCTCTAATTCACTATGTCTTTAGAAATATAGATAATATTATTATTACCAGGTTTTACAACTCTGTTATGGTTCCGCAGTCTGTTAACCCTACAGTAGTTGTTTTTGTTCTCGCCTGGCGAATACCGGTTCCATATGCGTGTGGCTCCAAAGTCGTTATCGTTCGAAAGTATGTTATAATAAACACTCCGACGTCAACACTCCCTATCCTTCTACCAGTTTAGAAGCACACGGTGACGCTTGATACTCGTAACACATCGAAGTACCCCCACCACTCTCTAGGCCGCCACGAATGTATACAAAGCTGGACAGAAGAATAACGAAAATAAGAACGCGGTAAAAAAGGTAAACACTGAAACGGTTACTCAAGAACGATGCAGTGAAATATCTAAAGGCAAAATTCGATAAATTTCCATTAGAAAAAAAGCTGGCAGCTGTTTGCAATGTTCTTATAAAGGGGCGACTGTAGAATTAATACGATACGTTCCCTTCGTACGCGAAAAAATTGCCTGACGAACGCGTATCATGGTTCCTGGATGACATCTGGGATACACTGCGTCAGAAAGACACGCATAACGATTTAAAAGAATGAAAAAAGCATACCGAGTAAGAAGTCCGTAAGGAAAGTGCATACGCACCACGTATGTCCGCGCCAATAATTTTAGTGTGCTGTTGTAAGTTTCTAATCTGTTTAGTACCGATTTAATAAACGAACTACATTTTACCAGATCGTATATTATTCTTTTGTATTCGTCATAAGTAGATGGGAGATCTTTATGCATTTATAGCAAATTTAAGTACATGAAATTCAAAATTGAATACGATTTTTCATATTTTATTTCTTGTAATTGACGAAGACAGTTTTTATTTTGCATAAAGATCCGCTGTCTAGTCATAAGTTTCTAAATTGAATCGATTAGGACCGATAATGTTTTGGTACCTGAATTCTCGTCAATCTGTTATCCAGCATGTTTTCTACAAAAACTGGCCGCGACCGGTGCAAGCGTACTCATCTTGTACTCACTGCTGAGCAGATATTGTATGAATAAAAATTCCTCTCGACTTGCAGACTCACCTTTTCTTCGCCCTTGCTGATCCCAGGAAAAACATGGCTGCTCTTCTTCGCGCGATGCTGATACACCGGTCCTTCCGCTTCTCAGTAATTAGATTAAAAATCGAGACGGCTCCGGTTCTTCTCGCAAAATCTTCTACCATTTGCGTAGCGAAAGCTTGGTTTCTATCAACACCAGGAAAAATTAGCAATTTGTCGAAAGATATTTGAAAATAAGAATCCAATTGAAATACATACAATTGATACACACGTCTTAGGTTATTTCACTCTACAACAGATTTTTATTTACTCCTTAATTTTAATTACATCGCGGATCTTTATGCAGAATAAAAATACTCTCTGCATTGGTTATTGGAACCTTAACGACTTTGTTTCGTTAAAGACAACATTACAGTAGTTTCTTGAATTTTTTCGAATCTATTACTGTTTTATATTTCACCAAAATAATTTCTTATAAAGATCCGCAGTCTAATTATAATATAATATTTACTTTATTTCATCCTCACGGCTAAGAAAAAGCAGGTTTAGTACATCCCTTATCGAATGTTCGAATGTGTCAACCTTACCTCACATAGGTGCCTTCCATCTTCTTCTTACCAATATCCGTTCCACCTTCGTTCACTTGTTAATTTTCAAATCTATAATTCAATGCGAAGTGTGTTTAGCAATAGACTAGTGTCAATAGTTTATCTAACCAGTATTTACGACATGCATGCATTCGCGTATAACGTTAAAACAATTTTTACAGCGATAATCGCGTGTTTCCCACTTTCCGCTACGGTTTGTAGCTCTCTCCAGTCTCCAGTTTCTTCCAAGAGGCGCAGTTGTACATACGCACGTACCCTAGGTGCGTGCCACGGCGCGTCGAGAAACCAGTCCCCGATGATTTTTGCGACGATGAAACAGCTACTGTCTTCAAGGAATCGACAGGGCCGTATATGCCTACAAGTCCTACCTGCTTCGATGGACAATGACCTTATGCGATTGATTCTTAACCGCCAATGATTTCAAATTGCCCTACCGTCTTATAACCCAGCTACAGTTAATGCTGCGAGTAGCAAACAGACGACGCGACAGATCCGGGATTTTGATTGGCTCCTATTGTATGCGCATGAATACATCAATTTGCTTTACCCTTAGACCATAATATTTATAGACCTATCATAGTTATAGGATACGTACGGGCCGCACTGTTTCAAAAGAAAGGATTATCTGGTGACGTCACAAGATAATACAAAATGGTGGATAGCGATATATATTACTATATATATACATATACTATTATGTGTATATATATATATATACAGGGTGTCCCAAAACTCGTGTACTTCCCGGAAATGGGAGGTTCCTTGCGTCATTTGAAGCGACATTTTCCTTTACAAAAATGACGCCAGCGGCTTTGTTTAGGAGTTATTAACAAAAAACACAGACCAATCAGAGCGCGGCTAGAGCAAACGGAGTCCGACTTAGCGACAGGTCCCGCTTAGCGTGGCGGCGCCATTGGCCGAGCCAGAATCAATCCGCTGTAGCCGCGCTCTGATTGGTCCGTGTTTTTTGTTAATAACTCCTAAACAAAGCTGCTGGCGTCATTTTGGTAAAGGAAAATGTCGCTTCAAATGACCCAAGGAACCTCCCATTTCCGGGAAGTACAAGAATTTTGGGACACCCTGTATATATAAAAGTGGTTCAGACGCGAAATTTTTGTTCGATAGCGAGACTCTACAGATATGTTCATTCCTTGCACGAGCAACCGAACATAGCTGACAATTTATTATAATTAATATGTTTTAGAAATTTCGTTAAACTGCTTTATGGACATTGTTCCATTGAAATATTGTTTCGAAATATAAAATTACATAGTTAAGCTCTTTTAATGAAAAATTATGCTTTATACACTGAAGTGTAGAGACACTTGTAGAGCCTGGCTTTCTACACAAGAGTTGATTTTGTAATACGAAAAAAATCATGCTTGCTCAATGCAGAGGGAAACTTTCGAACGCAATGAAGGAGGGCGCGAACTATAAGGAGGAATTACTATACTCTGAAATTTTGAATACCTTTGTACTTCTGATAGATTGTTTTAAAAATGCGGAACCACAAGTGCAACCATTTTCCAAGTACAGTAGACCGGTTAACCCTTTGATCATTTAGATTATAGACCCGGATGCAGATGACATAACTTGCCCCAAAATTACGTTGTCTATATGATCTGTTAGATGTCGCAGAATTTGAATAAACTATGTATTGCGACGCGAAATTTTTTTTGGATGTCGATACTCTAAGAATATGTCTATTCCTTGCACGAACAGCTAAGATAACCGTTTATTGTATTTTATTATGTTTTAAATACTTAATAAACTGTTTCGAATTCCCGTGCTTTATGAACATTGTTACGTTGTTTTTTATAATTTAGAAACTTAATCACAAGATGTTTTTTAATGAAAACTAATGCTTTAGATTCCTTAGTTTAGCGATATTGTGGAGTTTGATATTCTACACAAGAATTGATTATGAAATACGAAAAAAATCATGCTTGCACAATGGAGAGGGAAACTTTCGAACGCAATGAAGGAGGGCGCGAACTATTATGTGGAATTACTATCCGCTGAAATTTTGAATACCTTTGTACTTCTGATAATTTGTTTCAAAATGCGGGACGACAAGTGCAACCATTTTCCAAGTACAGTAGACCGGTTAACCCTTTGATCATTTAGACTTATAGACCCGGATGCAGATGGCATACCTTGCCCCAAAATTACATTGTCTATATGATCTGTTAGATGTCGCAGAATTTTAATATATTATGTATTCCGACGCGAAATTTTTGGTAGATGGCGATACTCTAAGAATACGTCTATTACTTGCACGAACAGATAAGATAACCGTTTATTGTATTTTATTATATTTTAAATATTTCAATAAACTGTTTCGAATTCCCATGCATTATGAACATAGTTACTTTGATTTATAATTTAGGAACTCACACACAAGATGTATTTTAACGAAAACTAATGCTTTAAACTCTCAAGTTTGGCGACACTTGTCGAGGCTGATATTCTACATAAGAGTTGATTTTGAAATACGAAAAGAATCATGCTTACTCAATGGAGAGCCGAATTTTTGAACGTGATGAAGGACGAAGCCTATTGGACTAACTTAGTATACTTCGACATGTTTAATACTTCCGTAATCTTAATATACTTTTTCTAAAATGCGACGTTATAATTGCGACCACTTGCAAGGACTGCAATCCGGGTAAGCCTTAGACCATACAGACTTAAAGACTTACTACGGGTTACCATAGATGACGATTGCGGACCAAGTGTATAAATTGTTAAAATTTTTGCAGAATTAAAAAAAAAGTGGTTCAGGCCCGAAATTTTTTTCGATGACGGTACTCTACAGATTTGTTTATTCCGTGCACGAGCAACTGAACGTAGCTGATAATTTATTGTATTTAATATGTTTTAAAAATTTCGTTAAACTGTTTTATAGACATTGTTCCATTGATTTATGGTTTCGAAAGACAAACTTACATAGTTATGCTCTTTTAATGAAAAATTATGCTTTATACTCTAAAGTGTGGAGACACTTGTAGAGCCTGGCTTCCTACACAAGAATTGATTTTGAAATAAGAAAAAAATCATGCTTACTCAATGGAGAGGCAAATTTTTTAACGTGATGGAGGACGAGACCTATTCGACTAACTTACAATTCTCTGAAGTTTTGAATACCCTTGTACTCTTGATATACTGTTTTAAAAATATGACAGTTGAACGACAAGCATTTTCAAGTACTTTAATTAACCCTTAGACAATATACAATACTTATTGTCCCTGCTTTAGGTAACATACCTTGTTCCAAGATTACGTCGTCGACCATAGATAATGGTCGTAGAATGGGAATCGCCGTATCTCATTCTGTATAAATATTTCTGTATAAAATTTTTTTTAATAAGATATCGGTATATATACATACCGATAACCTCGATATTTTATTTAAAAAATTGCCAAAAAATATTGTTTATTTACAAACAGTACAGTTGCACGACAATCACAGTTCGCAGGAATATTTATACAGAATGAAATACGGCGATCCCCCTTCTACAACCTTATCTATGGTCGCGAACGTAATCTTGGAACAAAGTATGTTACCTGAAGTAGGGTCTGTACGTCTTGTATATTGTCTAAGGTTTAATTACAGTACTTGAAAATGCTAGTCGTTCAACTGTCACATTTTTAAAACAATATGTCAGGAGTACAAAGGTATTCTTAATTTCAGAGTATAGTAAGTTCGTCAAGTAGTTCTCGTCCTCCTCCATCACGTTCAAAAATTTGGCTCTCCAGTGAGTAAGCATGATTTTTTTCTTATTTCAAAATCAATTCTTGTGTAGGAAGCTAGGCTCGACAAGTGTCTCTACACTTTAGAGTATAAAGCATAATTTTTCATTAAAAGAGCTTAACTATGTAAGTTTGTCTTTCGAAACCATAAATCAATGGAACAATGTCTATAAAGCAGTTTAACGAAATTTTCAAAACGTATTAAATACAATAAATTATCAACTACGTTCGGTAGCTCGTGCAAGGAATAAACATATCTGTAGAGTACCGTCATCGAAAAAACTTTCGGGCCTAAACCACTTCTTTTTAATTCTGCAAAAATTTTAACAATTTATACACTTGGTGCGCAATCGTTATCTATGGTACCAATGTAGTAAGTCTATAAGTCTGCATGGTCTAAGGCTTACCCGGATTGCAGTGCTTGAAAGTGGTTGCAATTATAACGTCGCATTTTAGACAAAATATATTAAGATTACGGAAGTATTAAACATTTCGAAGTATAGTAAGTTTGTCCAATAGGCCTCGTCCTCCATCACGTTCAAAAGTTTGCCTCTCCAGTAAGTAAGCATGATTTTTTTCGTATTTTATAATCAATTCTTGTGTAGAATATCAAACTCCACAAGTATCGCTAAACTAAGGAATCTAAAGCATTAGTTTTCATTAAAAAACATCTTGTGATTAAGTTTCTAAATTATAAATCAAAGTGACAATGTTCATAAAGCATGGGAATTCGAAACAGTTTATTAAGTATTTAAAACATAATAAAATACAATAAACGGTTATCTTAGCTGTCGTGAGAATAGACATTCTTAAGTATCGCCATCTACCAAAAATTTCGCGTCGGAATACATAGTTTATTAAAATTCTGCGACATCTAACAGATCATATAGACAATGTAATTTTGGGGCAATGTATGCCATCTGCATCCGGGTCTATAAGTCTAAATGATCAAAGGGTTAACCGGTCTACTGTACTTGAAAAATGGTTGCACTTGTCGTCCCGCATTTTGAAACAAACTATCAGAAGTACAAAGGTATTCAAAATTTCAGCGGATAATAATTCCGCCTAATATTTCTCGCCTTCCTTCATCGGTTAAGAATTATCTCTCACCGCTGAATAAGCATGATTACATTCTTATTTCAAAATTAACTCTTGCGTAGAAAAGCAGCCTCGACAAGTGTCGCCAAACTTCAGAGTCTAAAGCATCACTTTCAATAAAAATCATAAGATCTTGTGACTAAGTTTCTAGGTACAAAAGCATGGGCATTCGTAGCAGTTCAACGAAGTGTTTACAACCATGCAAAATAAATAAGCGATTAGGTAAGTGGTTGATTTCTCGTGCAAGGAGTAGACGTATCCGTAGACCGCCGCCATGGACGGAGAATATTTCGACGGAGGAAATTCTTTGGACTTGAACCGGACATGGAAGTCAAAGGTAACAAATTCGTTGAAACCGTGTGCATAAATGAATGTTTCTAATCTGCGCGAAGCAAATCGAGAAAAAATCAGAGTTCCCTCATGCCGGTGACACTTTCATTGCAGCAGCTTATCGGTTCGTCGATCATCGGCGTCGTTCGTAAATCCTCGCCGAGCGTGTCCGATGCGCCACCTGCCGCCATCGAACGGAACCAGGACTCGTCTTTGACAAGGCGCGCGTATTCTTGACTCGGCCAGCGTGGGAGTAAGGCTGCGTCGAGAGACGGCTGAGGAGGTAATCGACTTACCGCCTTCTTTCCCCGAATTTCTCACGTGGAACGGTTCAGTCACCGATCAGTAATCGCGGCGTCGATCGCGAGTGAATATCGCGCGCGTTCGAATCGAATCGAGTTCGAATCTCGGAGTACCGACTCCGGAAAAACATCGTGAACGGTGCGACCGGTTAACAAACGGATCGCGACGATTTTACTCGAACCATACTCGGCAGCGTGTCTTTTGCTCCCGTTGAATAATCCTGACGCGAATTCACGGTATTCAATTTGTACACGAAGACGATGTAAACACTGACTGTTGAACTGACACACAAAACCTGCCCTGCTGGGAAACCAGCAACAGTGTTTTTTGGAGAACGTGAAGCACGGTATGATTCCGTGATATCTTGCGATCTCACTTGGTACCGTTTCCGTGTTGCACGGTGGCTCGCTCAAGAATTTCGGTGTGAAATATCCAGTGGCAGTAATATATCGTTTCAGTGTGCGGTGTTGGTGCAGTGGATATGCGTCGATCGTTGTTGTGAACGTGCCCGTGGAATTCTTCCTGGATTGAACGGCTCGACGACTGGATAGAAACATGGGACCGGCCAGGATCCTTGGGGTTTACGCGCTCTTCACACTGGCCTGCCTCGTCCAGGCCGACGTCATTGAGGAAAGAGGTTAGACGATTGTTTATTTTCTTTTTTTTAATACGGTGGTTCGAATGCCACTATTGCCTGCACAACACTCAATTCGAATTAACCCTTTGCCGTATTTTGACGAGCCTGACTCGCGATGGAGGTTTTTGACAAGATTTAATAAATATGAATGTAACGCGTGTGATTTTCGATAAAATAAAATTCGATTCGTTTATAATCAATATTTAAGCATTAGCACAGATGTAGCCAAACAAGGAATATAAATTTTATCTTCTGTTCTAGGATATTTTTTCGGATAAAGACGTTCTAATCACTGTAACTGTAAAAGAAAAGGTACGGCAAGGGGTTAACAACTGATTGGATAAATGTGATGTGTCTGAGTCCTCTAAATGATCGCGGATTTTTATGCATTTATGAAGAGATTGGCTAGGTGAAATATAAAACGATTAGAAAAGTTTAAGCATATAATCTTTTAATTTTGACTATTAATATTTATGCATTTATGAAGAAATTGGTTGGGTAAACGAGTAGATAAATTTAAGAATATTGTCTTTGATACGATAAAGTTATTAATGTTTAATTATTTCACTTCTACTTCTCACAATCAATGCAGGACATTTTTATCTTGTATGTTTGTAAGAGACTTTATGTGAAAAGCTGAGACTTTTCAATTTCGTTTTCTTATGTCAGCATAGTAGAGAAAATGAGTGCCTTTTTTAGACAGTATGCAGTAAAGAATGATTAGGATCGAGTATTTCGTACGAAATAAAATTGATTCTATACAGTAAATTGAGGTGAAATGAGATTTTTGTGGTCGGAGTCCTTCAGGGTACATTAGACCTGTGAAGCATGCTGAGTTTCTATACAACAGTGGGATAATATTTGAAGAGATAATACGTAACATCTCTTTGGAGTTTTTCTCGCGTGAGAAAGAATGTTTAATAGAACGAAATAATTACCGTTCCAATTTCTTCTGGAACAAGCGATGCCATTTTGATAAAATAGCTGAAGCGATTAATAAACAGTAGATCTTTATGCGAAATAAAAATGTTCAAGCTAAATTGCAGCAAACTGAAGTGAAATAGATATTTATTTGCTTTCTTAATATTGATAATAATATATAGTATTTTATAATATAGTATTTTTTAATTCTTCTAATATTTGCACCTATTCATTTTCGTCATAAATGCCTCAAATCCGTGATCAAGCAATTAACAATACAATTTCGAAGTTCATTCAAGAATTCTTGTGAAAAGGCTCGTAGACTATCACAATCTTTATACAGTCGCTAGTGGATCTTCTTCTTTGACCCAAACACGCGGTAAACAAAAATCGCAGAAAACTGATTTTCCATCGAAATGAATATTTCAGTAGAAAGTTGCACTCTAAGACGTGGCCGAAACACTTACGAAATCTTCGAGAAACTATTTGCAACATGAATATTGCAATTTGAAAGCTTGCGTCTGTAAAAACTCGGCGGTAGTTGGAAGGGAAAGTTTGTTGTCGTCAATTTCTATCACTAATTTCTCAAGCGATAAACCTCTGAGAACGTACACACTGAAAAAATTCAAAATCTCATTAAAGAACAGTACAAATAATTGAATTGGTGTCTGGAGCAACGTTGAATGTTATTGTTCTCCCATAAAATCCAGCTGTCTTCTAAAATTTGTACTTTATATCATCCAACGTTGTTTCAGGTACCAATTAAGGCAAGAAATTACTCAACGAAATCAATTTGAACACTTTGAAGTCTGATTCCGCGACAGACTCGTAGTTCCCTTAAGTCGCTCCAGCACCTTATCAGAGATAAACCAACAGAACTTATTATCTCAGCGAATCGTCGAGCATTCAGTCGCAATTACCTCGTAGATATCCGAATGAAAAAGCGAATCAATAGCATCGTGCTGTACAAACCACCCCCACTGTGTTTCTCCACTTTCTGATGCAGATTCTATGCAATTATATATCCCGGATTCTTTCGTTTTCCGTCACATGGTTCCTCTGTGTACACCGCGAGTTAAATATATCTTGTTAAACGGCTAATTAGGGCTTAATAAGATCGGTTCACCCAGAGCGGCTGGGCAAGAACGAGGCCAATGGTACGAGGCGTCTCTCTCCGGAGCTTTTGTTGCACCAAAGACGCAACGGTGGAAGCTATGCTGCACCACCAGGTGCACTATAGCCGTTGTGCTCGCGTAATCCGTTTGCAATGCGTTTGCGCCTCGGCTATGCTTAATTAACAATCGATTCCCGATCTGGACGTCGCGCGCGAACAATCGAGAGTCCCGACTTTGCTTACGAGGCGCACGATCGTATTCGAAATCACCGATGACACACGCGCACCGTGTTCCCTTCTTGATTTATAGACTGTCAATCGGCCGGCGTGCACTATCGCTGTTGGTTTCGCGGAATCAGATTTTTCACGCAAACTCGCTCGACTTTATTATCTTCGCTCTACACCGGGATAACGCGCAGCTATGCCGTTCAATCGATCAGAAGAAAATCGCCGGGTAGAAAAGAGCCCGCCGCATGATATCTCGACGCTCTGCGCCAAATACGGCCGGGAAACGACGGAATCGAGGGATCACGCGCGCAGATCCCTCGGTGAATTCCACGCTCCGGCTGAAAAAGCCACCGACAACCTGCGGAAGACGCAAGAACGCGTCCTCTCCTCCCTTTTCTCTCTTTAGTATGCGGGGGAAAGACATAGAGGAGCGGTAGCCAGCCGACCGTGAAGTCCAGACGCGAATCGAACGATACGATTTTGCGGTGCTGCTCGCTGAACGATCTAGAGGATCGACTAGGAGACCGCCGGACTGTGGAAATTGATTCTCGGATGACACTAGGCAGAAGTCAGATTGCGTTTCTTTTTTTCTCTGAAAGATCCTTCGGTTCCGCAGAAATTCGTGATTGAAACTTTGGTGGTTCTAGAGTCGAGTCCTACCTTTTTAATGCTTATCATTGCGCCATTTCCGCAGTTGAATAAAAAACCGTAGTGACTTAGAATAATATAAAAGTATTTTTAAATTCGTCTAATGCTTTCAATGTTTTGCTGTCTACTAATAATGATTAACATAGCCACGAATCGTGAGGTATTTTTCTCCACTCGAACCGTGGGATCGAGGAATCATCGATCGCTGATTGAACTGTCGTTGAAGAGAGCCTGATTGAGGGTCTCACCACTTGAACGGCTTTAAGAATGTGATTTTAATTAACGATTGTTCGTTCGGCTAGTTGCTACGATTACTATAGATAATACTTTCACTCGAACCGTTTGAAACGTTTAGGAATGTTGCTCGCTTCATGCTGCGAGAAGTTTACAGACGTTTTTAGAGGTGCTCCCCCTTCGGTCTTCGAACTGGCTCGACTCGTTTCTACTGGAGCCTTTTTTCCGACGAATAATTATTGTACCGAACGGTGGACACGTTGGGAGGGAAATTAGTATGGGATCGTTATGGCGTTCCCACGAAATCGTAACGAGTCGCATGGATGCAAGGGAACGAGCCCGGGTCAACACCACTTGAACCGATGTCGATGACGACGATCGCAACCGATGACGCATCAGCTCGCGAATCATCTTGCGCGATGATGGTTCCAAGTGATTTGACCATCGTAATGCCTGGCTTCTTGCTCGGTGTCCGTGTCACGTCCCAATTTTCTGATTCTCTCCGTTCTGGGACACGTCTAGAACCATCTATTGAACCTTCGAAACAATCTTCCATTAGAAACAAGTTTGTGTTGTGCAAATAAACTTACGAATAATTAAGAATGACTGCATCAAAATATAAGAACCTATATTGGAACAAGAGATTTTATTATACACATTTTTCGTGCTCGAATCATAATCTCTTTCGTTTCAAAAATAGCTTACTACAGCTTTTACAAACAGCATTTCATATGTTTTAGTTAGACACATAAATTGTGGTATGTGCAGCATGACTTATTTATTGTCAGTAACTTACTATGACTGTAACCTAATAATTTACTATTATTCTTACTTGAACTTTTACAAACAGCATTTTACATGTATTAGTTAGACACATAGATTGTGGTATGTGCAACATGACTTATTTATTGTCAAAGAGAAACGGCGAGGAGTCTTGGATCCAATTTGAAATTGAGATTCAGTCGTGGAACAATTCTTGGAAAATGACTCTCTCGAGTACCGTGAATGAACTTTAGCAGCATTGGATGTTCAACAATTGAGCTATCTCTGCTGGTGCAGCGGCGGCAGCAGAAGCAATCAGGGTCGAGCGACAACGCATTCACCTCGTGCATCGACCACGCTTTACTTGGTACATTGTCTCGCGTTCTAACGATATACTTATTTGTCTATATTACATCTTGCCGGATAGACTGCACTTCCGCTGTGCATCGTTGCCTTCATCGTTTCGCAATGAGTATCATTCGAACCTTGCGACGTCGCGTTACAGTTTGACGCACCTTTGCCACGAGTGCATCGAAATAATATCGATACCGGTAAACAAAACTCTTTGGTCGTTGCCGTAGCAAAGACGTTGACATCAATTGTAGACAAATCTATTCTTCTCTAAGATGATTGATCTGAATTCTAGAAATTGAGGAATAATCTAACCTTCTGTAAGAAATTTTAACCGTAATCTAATACTCTTCTGTTATTTGTAGGTAAATTTTCCCGGAACTTTGTGTGACTTTTATTTTATTAATGCGTAACACAACCGAGAAATCTAATACGTAAAGTATTCACCGCCTGCCGAGTTGCACAGAAGACTAAATCCAAGAATCGTGCCGCGCAAACCATATTTCAAGAAGCTTGTCTACCATTCACTTGTTTTTTCTTGATGAATAGCCTGCTTTGAATGCTCGGTAAAAAACGGAGGTGAATCATGTAAAAAGGTTGAGACAATGAGACGATCGGAAGACTCGCAGTCAGGGAGTAATCAAAGTAACGTGTTAATTAGCGAGGGAAGTGTAAAGTGGTTGTTCGGAATCGGTGGGAACAACTGGTGTATCGGTCTACGGAGTTACCGGGGATCCACGTGTCTGGCAAACCGAGAAGGAAACCGATGTAACGTGGTTCAATTACAGGGAACGCATTCACAGCTGGCCGTAGACACGAGCCTGAGGGTACCGGGCTTAGGTCCGTAATTGTTTAATGGGCTAATGAAATGATACACCCGCCGAATCTAAGCGCACACAAAAAGCCAATTGTGCGTCGCCCGACATTCCACGATTATCCTGACTCTGGCCGGTGATCCATCAACGACGGATCAACGAGATCATCGAGCACTGTTGCTGTTAGATTATTCCTGATTACACGCGGGGAAACTCATTTCCAAGGACAGATCCTCTACCCTACGAGTAACATTAATCATTTGCATCGGAATAAACCAAGTCGTTTTTTCGAACTAGAGATGCAACAACGGTTGACGTCATAGAACTTTATGCACATATAGATTCCGAAGGTTCTATTTTATTTGTGCCACCTGCCCAGCACATCGTTGAACGAGGATCCAGCGATCCTGAAGAAATTCTCGGTGAGATGCAGCCCCTTTACCTCGTGGGCAAAAGATGCATCCTGCTGCGAGGGTTTAACGGTGACTGCCTACCTCTCCACCATTCATGATGCAGTTCATTCTACCAGGACGACCTGACTGTTGCGAACGCGTGCAAGTTACGACCGCATTGACTGTAAAGTTCGACGAACGTGAATTGTGGTTCGCGCGAAATTTCTTCCACTTTCCTGGATAAACTATAAAATCAATCGTTGAATAGAATTCACGAAGAATAAACGTGCCGGCACCACTGGAAGTATTTCATGTCATCTAATACGGTGGTGTCCCAGATGGTTCTGAACCCACCTTAACCCTCATACGCTCCTCGGAAATGGTTGCATAAAAGATTTTATGATACTTTCTCAACCATTATTGCTTCACTCTTTAAAATAATAAACTTTGCTTCATTTATCACGTCATATGTTAGAGAAATACGTCTCCCAACAGAGATAAAGAGGGTCCAATCATTTTATAGTATGTAAAAATAGAAAACGGGTGAATCTTCACTCTGAGGAACGTATGAGGGTTAATAAACTGTAGGTCCCGTAGCGAAGTAACTTAGAAAAGAGTTGAGATCGACGTTGAATACATAAAAAGAAAGGATTAACGGCTTCGAAGATGCGAAGCTTCGCGAGAACGAATTCCACATCACAATTGCAAAAGCGTCTAGGTTTCCAAGAAGTAGGAAGCGAACTGTTAAGTAGAAATGAATAAACGTGTCTTAAGTAGAACATGCCGGTGTTCTTACGTGTAATTAAACGGAATCAGCGTGGCGCACTTAATTCGGTTCGCATTTGAGTCATTCATCCAGTTCTATCCGGTTGCAAATCGTTTTCCAAGTGTACCTTGTTTCGCTCCGCCTTCCGATTCTTCGCGTGGTTTTATTAAAAGTTCACGCCATCCGGTTTTTGCATAATGCGAGAAAAAGCCGGGTTTCCTGCTAGCCGGAGAAGTTGCACGTGAACGTTCCGTTGGAATTCGTCCGCGAGGAAACGGTAAATTAAGAAATAAATCAATATCTATTATAATTAGACACCGGTGTATCGTTACACGAGGGCGTCGTCGTGTATGTGTAACGCGTCGTGAATGAACTTTCCTTCCGGAGAAAGAAAGCAGTTCTAAAGAAATCTTGAATTGAGGTTGGCAGTGTTGATTATTCCTTTGACTCTCTTGCATTTCATAGATATTAAGAAATGTTGAGGTATGAGGTTCGCTTATGGGAAACGAGCTATATTGATTGAACACTTGTAAACTGATCTATTATAATATACGAAGAGTATAAAGGGGTTCTATACGATTGGACGTACATACACGGTTCAAGTCTCAGGACGTTCTGTCTGCGTCCACAAATAATCTAATTACATAGAAGTATACAGTAGGTGTCAGCATAGACAGGTTGTTCTTCATTATTGACAGACTTTTCGTTATTACATTCAACAAGAAATTTATTGCTGGAACACTGAAGGACTTAAAAACTTTCTGTAGTGTGTTCGGATAATACTCAGTATTATTCACAAGTTGTGTCGGTTTATTATTTGATTTTCTGCAACATTATTCAACTTGTTCAATGTTTCTGTCAGCAATTTGTAAAAAGCGATATTTGATGTAATTTGAAGGGAAGATACGTCCAAGAGGAACACTCTGTACGCGCGAATCTTAATAACCTTAAGTCTTATATAACTGGTATCTCATCGTGTTGACTCAGCCTGGACGGAGAATGTCTTTTTTTTGCCCGGGTAGCATTTACTTACGTCGTTGGCAGATATTCAATCTTGCGTGAAAGATCCTGCGGTTTTCGGCAGGAATCGATCGGTCGTTATCGTCTCTGGTTCGATTTTCTGCGAGACGTGAGAAAACGATGGACGCGGGCCTGAAGAATCTCCCGAGAAAGCTCTTCGCAAGTTCAAAGACCCGACGCTCGCACTCATTGAATCCAGAGCGTTTTGAATCGCGGAGGATCTAACCTTTTCACGATCGAGGATTTGAAGTTCAACGGCATCGGTCTCGGCCGAGCCGTATAATCCTAACGGACACATTCACCGTCATGTTCGCCGTGAAATTCGGATCATGCGAGTCTCAAGGAGCATGGTCACACCTCAAGGGTCACTGACAGGAAACGATCTTCGTTTCAATGGCCGCCGAGCGTCTTCAATGTCGCCGAAGACAGTAACCGTCCGAAAGGAAAAGAGTTGCAATCGTTTCTATCCCGTTGAACCGCGAGAAGAAACGAACGGTGGAACGCTGTCGAGTTCGCGGAAGATCTATAAAGATCTATGAACCAATGGACGAAGCGACGCCTTTGTTCTTCGTGTTGGAAATGACCCAAGCTCGCGATCCACCCAAGGAATTTTTCCCGAGTGGAAATCGAATCGTTCCTTTGTTGTTTTGATTTTGATCGGAGCGTAATTTCTGAAACGTAAACAGCAACTTTCTACTGCACACCGAGCGAGCAATGCGATGCTCACTGGACTAGAAACGCGCGAAGAAAGTACAGTCGCGCTCGCTGATCTTCTCGAATCGTTTGTTTGCTGGAGTCAGTAATATTTCAAAAATAGGCTCCGGAAATTTTATGCTTGAATTTGCGAAGCCAACTTTCTAATCTGGTAAAGTATAATCTGGTGAAATATTCATCAAAGAAATTCGTTTGGAAAATTCTTAAAATAGCTTCACCCGAAGCTAACACGATTAGTACTTTATTTAGCATTGGAAACGAAGCGAGAACGTTCGAGAGTTGCTCGAGGCGTCGAGAAGGGCGTTTGCCAGATTCGAAACAGACGCGGAAACAACAAGGATTCCTTTGACGACTCCGAGTCTGGAGAACGAGCTCCTTGAGACGGACTGGCTCGACCAATAATACGTATATAGGGACTTAACACCAGCAACACTCGGTGCGCCTCGGGTGCGAAGTGAGCATAAGTGCGAGACGGTGGAGTTTAATTGAGGTTGATGAGGGGGGCGCTCGTATTGGCCCGGAATTCAATGCCGCGATGATGTTCCTTGCTTGTAGCAAGACGTTGTCTTGGACAGAATGCGTCAGAAAAATCGATGAACTCTTCTAATCCACGGTTGGTCATTCTGAACCTGGAAACGCTTGCTTCCTGGTAGAATTTTTCAATCTATTTCCTCTGCAGTCTCTCTTGAAACGACCATTGCTAATCGTGGCTAATTATCAGCGAACTTAAACTCAATTTCTAACTTCATTTTATTTGTACGCGTACAGTCGTGTGTCTCTAGCATTAATATTATTCGGTTATTAAAAGCAAGTGATTTTTACAGCGACATTAAACAAACTTGTTCACCAAAGTATTTCCTAGCATTCAATATGTTTATTTTTCCACTCGTACAAAAAGCACACATGGTAATCGCGTTGGTTTGAAATAAACATTACTTAGAAACAAGATTACACACACTTATCTGAATAAAAATTGATAATACGGCCGTAACGAACAGCTTCGTATCTCCAAGTGGTACGCACGATAAACGTGCAGACTATTAATAGTATATCTTGATCGAAACGGTTACAATATTTGCATTCTAAAATCGGATATTTCAGATGCGCCACCCTAACAGAAACTTTCCAGAATTTGTTTCAAGATGGATTGCAAAAGAATTTGACTGTATTCGTTTCAGTTTAGGAGATAATCTGACGAAGACTTTTCAGTTGCCAGCGAAACGTGCATTTAATTGCTGGCTGCTACGGCTCGTTAATCAATAATTTTTGAAAGACAGCCGTCCGCTGACGAGGCGAGGGAACGCCTAATTCGGCAATTAAGTGGTCCACGTCTAATAAACGTTGATCCAGCTCCCGCTGCAGAGAATCCAGCGGTGAAAAGCGGTCGTAAGAGCAGCGACGTGACATCGAACTCCGTTCGTGTTTTCTAATGCGCCTTTCAAGACATTCCGCGCGGTCATTCTTTAAATGCCAGGCTTATGAGTGTGTATAGGTGCTTCTTATCAAGCCTGTTTTGTACGCGGCTCGTACGATAGTGACTCTTTGAATGGAGGCGTTCCAGCAGCTTCGACGATCGAGTCGCCAGCATCCTGTCCCAAGGCACGCTCGTGTTTATACACGCGCGAACGGGAGCAACAAAGATCACCGGGGCCAAGGAAGCGTCTTTCACGGATGCGAGCGAAACGGAATCGTGGCCTCGAAACGGACTGCCATGTCGTCCGCAGGGAAAATAAGTAATCATTAACGAGTATTCACGCTCCAATAAATTCGCTTATCGAGCCTGTCTATAACGACTCTGCTCGATCGGTCCCATATCTTCGACCTGTAAACCACTCGAAATTACTCGATCTCGTGAAATAAACTCGCCGAGTACGTACTCGGCTCTTCTCGAGCTTGCTGGGCCCAAAATACCGAGAACCTATTATCTCTGTCACCTAATGAACGCTGTTTCTTCTAACTACAGGGTCGTTAAGATTCGCATTCGAGAGTCCACTTTCAAATGAAGGTCGTATTTTTCAAAATATATATAGAGAGAGAGAGTGTGGTTGCAAGGAATCGTTTATCCATCTAGCGACGTTATCACGCTTGCTCCCAGTCTGAAAGTCAGGGCCTAACGAGTGCCTGGAGCTCATAAATCGTCGGGGTCGCAAGACGACTGCGGGACGTCCAATTACGTCCCCCGTGGCGTCTAAGGTCTTATTAGAACCTTATTACACATCGGTAACGAGATTTTTACCTGCGTTTACGGGCAGTGAATATCGCCCCGGTCCAGTTACGAGGCGCTATAAGCCGGAGTTATCGCGCAACAACCTGTTCAGTTGGTTCGTAAAGCTTTTGTCGTAAAGTCACGACTGGCCAACACAGAAAGTGATGACTTTTTTTTCTCGAGGGACGTGATGTCGTCCTCGATCATTTTCATCGGTGAACCAACCCGTGGACACCCCACCGCATGCTACCAGGTTGCGTGTCGCGGTTAGAGAGCAAGGACAGTCCATCCCTCTGCGCCAGGAGCAACGCCGTACGTTTCGCGTCTATCCTCTGCTACCTTCGACATTTCTTCCCGTCCTGCACATCCCGTCCCCTGTTCCATTCAGGCATAATAACCGTGCAGTTTCCCAGCGCGTCTTCAATGGGCGAAGATTGCACGCTACGAGACCTCGGCCCGGTCCTCCGCGTCCTCTCCCACTTTACTGGGCTTCGCTATACCTCCTCCTACTCCTCGTGCTTCTTCTTTCTTTACTCTTTTTCGACCACCTCCCTCTTTCGAGACTCCACGACTTCTAAACTCTGACTTCTTCTGGGTTTCTGGTTCGTCTTCCACTCAGAGACCTCGTACACTGTTCAAATCGCCAACTGTTGAACTCTTATTACCAGAAATAAATGTCGTCTGTATTAATTTACAGATACACTTCCGTTTCATTTGTGAATGGTTTCCATGGGTCAAAAATTGCATTGGCATTTTTAAATGGTTCGAATGTTTTTTATTGATTTTCATTGTAAATGCTTTAAATCCTGAGTTCATTTATTGTGGTGTATCGATGCTTATAATACATTTGGCTACACTGCAGGTAATCTTCTATCTATATAAGTAAAAATTAAATGCGGTTGGCTGATCTGTTTTTCAAGCGTACCACTTGATAACGGCTGGATCGATTTATGATCATAAACAAATTTATTAAATTTATTAAATACATAGATCCATGTTTAAGGGTTTTTACAATTTTCGTCGTTCAGCGGCATCCAGCCCAATTACTACGAGGTATTAATTTTAACGGAAATAACTTTTCGTTTTATTTGTCTATCGTATGTTTAAACAAAGTTGATGTTTTTGGCGCACCGGTTGAGAAGGATTTAAACAAGGACTGAAACGTCGAAATTAATATATTGCAAAATTGCTTTCAATTAAATTCGTCGAACCGGTGCGCCAAACGCTGAACCATGTTCTATGGCAATGCAACTTGTACAACGAGGAAAAGCTCAATTAATGAATAAACTCTGTAAAATAAATTTCCAGCTTCCAATGGATGTCTCAAAATTAATAGCTAAACCAAATATCAAGTATAAGTTTTGTCTATGCTGTTCCAACTAATCATATGTCTGTACTAAAATATTTGTGTATCTCTAATAATCACATTCTATTTTGTAATTTTTATATTCTGTTTTGTATGTGGTGTATAATAAAATAAATCTCACATGAGATTTTCTATTAAAAAAAAACATCAACTTTGTTTAACGTAAATAGTTGAGCAACGATTAATTTGATCCATTCGGCGGTCGACGGACGGGGATAAGCGCAAAACAAAAAATCCAACGGAGCTAAATTATAGTAAAGTCGCGAAGGGGGTAATGCGTGCGCGAGGTTCCCTCGTTCTCCTACGTTTTTCTCACGTGCGGTTCTAGTCGGTCGTCACGCGAGTAAAGGCGACATCCGATTCCCAGTGGAAAAAAGGCATGCACCGGGCGTTACGATAGCAAGAAACGTTTCTTTATTTTCCGTTTCTTTTCTTTTCCTATGTGTCGCTGCGCACTGCGTGTATCCGACAAATCGGCGGGGGCCGTGCGCCACGCCGCCGCGGGAAAAGTTCGCTGACAAGATCTCTCTTCTCCGTTTTCCCTAGCGGCTTTCGATTATTTGCAATTCAAAGCCGGGTGTCATACATCGTGGCCCCTTGCGTGCTAATGAAAATCAGTTGTCTCTTGGCTGGAAAAATGGCCTTTCACTTGCTAAGCGGAATTTTAGCGGCGATGGGAATCTCTATCGAGTATCTGATGCAAGCCTAATAGATTCTCTTCCCAGTTACGTTCGTGTTGCGCATCTTCCCGTGTTTCTCTTTTCCTGAATTTAACGTCTTCCAGAAAACGTCATCATTGCGCGTAACTTTATTTAAAAATTACAGTGGTGATTTTCTGTGACAATACTTTCTTTCATATTTATAGGGTTAAAGTACGGATGATGTATGTATGTATTGTATGTGTGGGTGTTAATAAGCAACCCTATATATGATTGAATTCATAATAACAAAGAATCGAAATCAACAGAACGGATAGGTTATCCGTGTGTCCTTTTACTTCGTTATAATTAAAAACGGCTTGGCTTTTTCCTTACATATTTTATAGAGGAAACTAAATCGATTAAATCGAAATAACGTAATTTGCCCGTAACATAGCCGAATAGACTTGCTGAATAGCTCTAAAAGCTTGTAAATCTGATTTTGATAGTCCGCTTAAGGATGAACCGGACGAAACCACATGATCGAGCAATAGCCAGCGGTGCTCCGATTTCCAGGTGGCAAAAAGCCTTGCGTCGTTTCAAGTTGATCGTTCGCGGAAGCTCATTATCCGATAGTTATGATAACTGTATCGCGGCGAATCGGTATGTAATACGCGGATTCCGCGTAAGACCGTCGGGACCACAGCCAACGGTCGGAATGTGTTGCTCGTCGATCAACAAAAGAGTGGTATTGCTCGGCCATGTAAGGCGATGTTTTCCTGTCGGTGCGACGAGAGCCCGTGTAAAATCGCGGCTGTACGCGCTCGGTTGTACCGAGAGGATGAAGAACGAGCCACATCCGTCCGTCTCTCCGGGATTCGACGGGGCCGAGAGAGGCCGCGAGCGCAAGGTGGTTCCTTGCTATACCAAATGGGGCAACCGGTCGCCAAGAAAACAGCCCAGATATGTCTCTGGGGACTTAGCGCTCTCGTCCAAACCGGGACTCGATATCGCGAACTCCGCCGGTCTGCTCTCTCAACCAGCCAGGCAGTCAGGCAACCAGTCAGCAAGGCAGCCGGGGTGAATGTCCAACCGTCGACGTTGCCGTCGGCCAGACTAGCTGAACAAGTGAACTCGCCAGCTCCCATTCCTCCGCGTCTTCGCCGGGTCCGTCTAACCTTCGGGCTGCGCCACGATTGATACTAATCGATCGCGGTCACGCATCGGGAATACTCGTCGATCGGAGGAAATTGCGGGATCGTTCCGTCCGACGATCCTTTACCGTATACTACATCTCTAGACATATTTATAGTAGAGCTCGGACTTTTATCCGAGTGTATGAAATACCCGGGTACCCGAGTACCCATGAGATAGCCATAAGTCATGAATGATTTTAGCAATTTAAAACAATAACGAAATTACAAGAACGTTGATATATTAATTTAAATTTATTAAGATCGTTCAAGAGAATAAGTAATCGTAATATATCGTCTGCTTTTTCCTATTAATGTGAACGATTTTTATTTTGCATGAAGATCCGCAGTGTATTCATGAGATACTCGAATCCTTAGGTATTTTGGTTTACACGAATACCCGGGTATTCAGGTAATGCTCTCTACCCGAGTACCCGAGTCATTTTTGTTTACATAATTTTGTTCAAATAATTTATCAACGATAAACTAAGCAGTTTTAGCACTTCTCTTTCATAAATCAGAATTTTGTTGAGGGACTCATTTTTCCAGGATTTCAAGGGTTCGGTATGTGCCTTCCCATTTCTGAATAGTTAAGACCTGGATGAAAATCCTATTTTTACGTTTACAAGGCTTGATTTGCATTATTCGGAAGCATACAGCTGCTCGTGTAACTATTTGCATGAAGTTGTCGCAGGTA
This sequence comes from Lasioglossum vierecki, assembly GCA_028455595.1. Classification (NCBI taxonomy): domain Eukaryota; kingdom Metazoa; phylum Arthropoda; class Insecta; order Hymenoptera; family Halictidae; genus Lasioglossum; species Lasioglossum vierecki. The sequence continues at coordinate 9,148,045 of CM052339.1, read as the reverse complement.
AACGTAAAAATTGGACTTTTAACTACTGAAAAGTCCCATCTTTGCATTATTGAGAAATGGGAATGCTCTTTCCGCACCTTTGCAATCCTGCAAACGAGTTTACCCCCTTAACGCATTCGTTTGAAAAACGCGTCGGAAAAGAAAGGGAAACCGCTCCGATTTCCGTTACCACGGGTTCGCATACGCGCGCGTACGAATTTATATAAGGTTCCTACAGTCGACTGATTAACATTGCAGCGAGTTCTCTCAATGCGACATAATTCACCGAACATACACCGTCGGAAGCACGCAAGGAGAGGTCCGTCACATGGCGTATGTGTAGTACACACTGTGTACGTAGTTGTGGTTGGAATCACGCAGACCTCACTTCCTTTCTCGGTCCCGGTGCACCGGCCAGTCTCTTTTGCACCTCCGGGACATGGGCAGAGAGCTCGCATGATACGGCATGTGCACGAAGAAAATGGCGCATCCGCGAAGAATGGGTATAAAGAAAATCTGGCCGAGGCCATTGTTGCCAGGATTCCAGAGGATCTCGGATGGTGTGGTGGCGACGGGGCCAGGCAAGACAGGGGGTCCAGGAGGGATGAAAAGACACCGAGGGTTAGGTTACTCGAGGGGGCCAGCACGCTCAGGTACCGCATTGTTGCGTCCTAGTGCGTAGTCGTGTGCGTACGAGCCCGACAGAGCCTCCACGCTACGCAATCGCGAGACACGAGGCACAGAGGAGCACAGAGAGGCGAACCTGCGAGCCTTTCGAGCCTGTTTGTAGGTGGCACTGAACTTGAGACGGGAACTCGCCTCCATGGGACACAAAAAAAGGAACATGCCAAGACGTCGGCATAGTTAGTTTACATGCACCTTGCGGCTCGCTCGTGTTTAGAACCTTAAGGATTCCTATGACCATGAGATAACGCTGTGAACACAACCAGGATCTCCTTGTCCGTTTCACTATTTTGCTAACGGGCCCATCTAAGATTCTGGGACCTGCTGCCGCTGAAGTAGGGTCCAATGGAAATCACAACGAATGTAAAATCGTTGTCGGGGAAAGTGTCGATGATTTCCATGGATCCCCTGAATTATAACTCCAAAACTACGATTTAATTTACTGTGTCAGTGATTAGAATATGTTCAGCAATAGTACATACATCAACAACACCATCAACTAACTAGAATTTGGTTTCTGTTTGAAGGAAATTATTAATATTCATGTATTTGTTCAACTCTGTTCAAAATCTTCATCACGAGTCTGACACGATATTGTAAGGCAAGGGGTTAGGAAAAGCATTTTCGTACTTGTACTAATTTAGCAGGGTTGAGCTCATACTCATACCATAGTATTTTATAGATCAATTCTTTGCACATCCTTCGTGTGAAAGGAGTCCCGACTGTGCTTTATACCATGAAAAGTTTGAAATTTATCTAGCAATCTTTCTTAAAATTCGCATATTAACAATATTAATTACGTTATTATTCCGCGTTTACGACGAGGATTCTTCTAATCGATGTAAGAAATTTTCCCGGTCTTCAAATATTTATGAAACGATTACTAAATACGCCAATTTGCATGAAGATCCACAGTCTAGTGATTATTTTCCTATCTTTCTTGTATCTCTCGGGTTGTAATGGAAGGTTCACATAATGTGCTATAATAAAAATTAATTCTTAAATCTGGGATGGGTATTATCTTAAGTAATGCATTGAGATGTTTTCGTTGGTCTTGTATCTTTTTCAACAGGAGAGCATTCGAGTTTATTATATTAATTCGGAGATAAATTAATTGAAGCGAGAAACATTTATATATGATTCGGAAAAATATTCGCACTCGTTCCGAAGAAGGGAATCAAGTAATAAACATCTTATTATCTGCAAAAAGCTGCTTGCGAAATGTACGGTGTTCGGACACCCGAAGCGGTAGAATTGCGGGTACAAAATGGAGTTCGAAGCGATCAGATTCGCCGATAGTTGTTGCAGATGCAATCTGTCATGCATTGTTCCCGGACGATCTCTCGGGCAAAATATCCGCGAGGAGAGATCTCGTCTGGTTGTGTCACAGTTTCGGCCACCCATGCAGCGTGCCGATGCGCAACGTCTGCGAGATACGCGTTCGCCGGCGTCGTGAAAGAACCACTATAGCCTGGCGAAGATATAACGTTACATTCTGGTAGCAGTCTTGCTATGGGAACGCCACGGTGAGATGGAAGTGCGAGAAGAAGCGGCACGGCGGGCATCGCTCGCTTCTCGTTGAACACAATCGTGGTTAAAGAACACGGTGTTGTTGGTTCAACCTCGTGTACGCGCGAGGAATAAGATACTCCTCGGTTACGTTCCTAGAGGATAACTTTACCGTGAACGCCTCGGCTACGCGCCACCGTGAATACATGCCTTCATTTTCTACGGGGTGGACCATTTAACCGTGACCATCCAGGATAGCTGCATGAAAGAGACTAGGATATAACAATTCACCCATTTTTGATTTACCCGTTACATCAACGCATTATATTTTAAAGAAAGACATTTCACCACGTGGACATAAAAGGATGAATAATTTTACAGTATGTGAAAACATTGAATGGTTGACTTTTCACCCTGAGGAACGTATGAGGGTTAACCACGAGTACAACATCATTTGATAATAAGCAACTACGAAGATCAATGGAACACTATATTTTCTGCTCGTTTTTTTTAACCTACATTGAGTCGAGTCTTTTCGTTTATGTTCAATAAATGATCACGTGTACAATTAAAGCCTGCATACTGTACAAGCATTATATTTTAAAGAAAGACATTTCACCACGTGGACATAAAAGGATGAATAATTTTACAGTATATGAAAACATTGAATGGTTAACTTTTCACCCTGAGGAACAAATGAGAATTAACCACGAGTACAACATCATTTGATAATAATACGAAGATCAATGGAACACTATATTTTCTGCTCGTTCTTTTAACCTACATTGAGTCGAGTCTTTGATGCTTTTCGTTTGTTTATCTTAAATAAATGATCACGTAAAAGTGCAAGAAAATGCAACACTTCCAGTATAATTGAAAACAATTCACGTTGAAATGAATGAATCGTGGAATGAAATGAACGAAACCGATCGCTGGCTGGCTCCCAGAATCGCTGGCACATCAGTTTGCCAGTAGGATTCCGAAGACTCCGCGTGACCATCTTGTCGAGCAGTCAGCCAAGGTTGTTTGCCGTCTTTCAGGGTGACTTCTTTTTTCCGTTGACCCCTGAGCGAAAACACAGCCGCACGCAAAGCTCGTTTTCGCCAAGACACGCCGCAGGAGAGGAGGCACGTTGTTCTCGCGAGCTATGAAAAAAGAAGTCAGTTCGCCGGCCATGTGCGCGCACGGTTGGCGCACTTGGTAGCAGCGCCGTGTCGAAGCACATGTCGAGCTTCTTGCCGGCCATTTTTTCGCCGTTGTTACGAGCATCGGGACGCCTCCGCCGCGTTTTTAACGCGCGAACCCCGGTAACACGGCTTGTGAACACGCGTGAAATTACCCCGAACTTGATTGCTTGGAACACGTCGATGCCGCCGCCGCCAGAAAATGAAAATCGACCGTGTAACACCGTGACAAAGTCGGAACGTTAAGGTCGGACCTCCTTTGCGCGTCTCGACGCAGCGTTTTGCGACCCATACTCCATTCGTTGTAGCTCTTCTCTGGACGCACAAGGTTGCGTTGCTATGATGCGATTTGATATGTTTCTTCTTGATTTTCAAGACGAGCCTCGCCCAAACTCAAACACTTGTGTCGATCGATTTACGACATGAGTTCGGCGCACACGTTTGCGTTTGTTTTTTCGCTTCGAGTCCTCCAAACGCACGCGTTTTTTGACCCACTGCTTCCGAGGCAGTCCAGACGCTCAGCCATGCGCTTTGTCAACCAACTGCTTCAGAATACTATTATGATAGCAGTACTAGCAAACCGAGAAAAATGAGTTTTTAGGAACTTGTAGTGAAAACATAAGAGTATCCACTCAAAATGTTGTTATTTGAAGAGATTGATTTCGTTTTACCATTTATTTTGCAACTGTTTTGAACAAATCCAGTGTTTTCACAGTGGGTCACTTTTTAAAAAATTAAAAAAAATGAGCATATTAATTGATGTCCTTGATCTCCTATTTTACACTATAATGTTGGGCTCACATTAGTTGCTAGATCTAGCGATTTACATTGAAATCGGTCGATGTCTGCATTTGCTTCAGCAATTTACATTCCAGTCGGTGGACTAGATTGTTTTCTGAAATGACGACACTGCATTGGAATGAAAACACCGTTTACGCTGGTACAGATTCGATCCAGTGCTGAACTGGAATGCAATGTAACCCCAGAAATAATTCTCACAAAGTCAAAGTAATTTAACCCTTTGCACTCGTAGCTATTTTAACTAGAAAACTTTGTGAATATGAAATTGGTATAATACTTCATGCAATACCTAAATGTTTAGTAATTGATTAGGTACCGATATGTTTCATAATGTGAACAACATTTCGAATAATAATACAGCATTTTTAGTGGTGCCTCACAGGGGACAACTGAGTGCAAAGGGTCAAATAGTGAGAAACTGGAAAGTCGAAATTTGACGTAGCTCATTCGAATACATCATAAAATTTGAAACCTGGTGAAAATTTTCTGTCGCCAATGTGCGACTGACGTGACGCTTAAATATTGTTACTGAAACTTTAGTAGAGCTGGTTGGACGTGTAAATCAATCTAAGGTTTCCTCGCGAATCCCGTTAGGAGAAAAAGAAAGACACGCTGGCGTCCCGCGTCTTCCCGCACTCCTTGCATTCTGTTTTTCCTCCCCGGTCTTTCTTTCCCCTTTCATCTTGATCCATCTTCGACGATATATAATTTCGTGCTGTTTTTGTCGGGGAATCTGCTCTCGGCCATCAGGCATCGGCCACTCCACAACGGAGGAAAAAAAAAACCGCGCGAGGGCCGGCTTCAGCTTGTCTTAAAGAACCCACTGAATTATTTAACTTGTCGCTAACATTTATCTCGACTGGAAATACCAACGACCAGATTATAGACTCGTTACGACCCTGGCTTCTCGACAGCGGCGCGGTCGAAATGGTCGATTTAGGCGGACTGAAACTTCTCGGTAGGAAAATCGCTCGGTAAACGTATAATTATTAGAAATCGATCTCATTAACATTTCTATGTTGCACGTTTTTGAAAGTACACAAACACGATTGCAGTTTATATATTTTTCATATATTCGTACATTCAATTTCGACATCTTTCTCGATTCATAAAGTGTTATCCATTTTTTACTCAGACCTTTTTGCTGTTTAATAATATTAGAAAAACTAGAAACTATAAAAGCCAAAAGTAAAATGCAATTCTTTATAAAAATGTTTTTTTTTATTGAGCCACTGAAACCTATTGTAGGTTTATTTCGGCTTTAACAATTTTGTTTTTACAGTAGTCTTACAGTTAGTTTACGATGGCAGAATTAATAATCTCTAGAGGTGAAGATTGCAGTCGCATAAAAACTGAAAAATGTCCGCTTCTAATGGTAGAAACTTTCTCTATAAAAATGTTATTGATAGCAAGATAGAACCCCTTCGAAGTCCTCCAGCAGTTTTATCGTTCCATTAAAAAAAGAAGTATAAAATGACTATTTTTCACCCTGACGTCGAGTGGCATTGAAAGTGCATTTTCAAGTTTGAGACAACACACAAAGGACACAGAACGAAGCCGTTAATTGCAAAGAAATACGAGCCAGCGTGTCCTCTATTCACTCGGTGACTGGTCACACGCGTTCTAGTTTCCTCGTTTTTTCGAAAACTTTTGAATAGTAATTATTAGGGGTTAGGGTCGAGAGTTGTCTGGTGTCGGAGAGACAATGGGAACGGTGGGTGGAAGACGAGCAACGATCACCCCCTTCCAGATGCCTATTATAGTCACGAGCTATTCTTCCACCCTCGAAATTCCCCACCCCTCCACCGATCTCGATGACACGGAGATTTCTGCTCTAAGCGAAAGATAGGGCCACGGTCAATGCAATCTGCGTAGTATCGAGGCTGCTCTTTGTACGTCGAGGGAACAATGGGCCACTGGATGGCCCTGCACCGGCAACTTCGCCCCGTAGAAAAAAAACCGTACACGGACCACTTCAAGTCAGAGCGACCGGATAGTGAATGCCGGCAAGCCAAACGGTTTGTTGGTTCACGTGAAAGATCTTTTTCAGCCTGGACCAGGCCAGTAATCCACTCTTTTCGGAAGCCTGTGCGCTGCGGATGTAGATACGGCTGCGTTCGCCAGCGCTTCGCCATTGGTCGCCGAGAAATGGCGGGAATATTTTCGGAAGGTGAAATACATTGCCTGCCGATACAGTAATATAATAATAATAATTATATAATAAATTGTAATAAAAATAAATTTAATTATTAAATATTAACACTTTTACAACCGCATGTTTGCACAGTGAAACGTCGCCAGTGGCCGGAAATATTTTGGAAGAAAAAACTTTACTTAACTTCATGAAACAATTAACATTATTATTATAAATCAATAATCAACATTATTATACAACAATATTTTCCCTTTGTGTGATAATTATTGAAACGTACAAATATAAAACAAAATACAACGACTGGCCTGCCCATGACACCACATTGGTTTCAGCGGTTGTGAAAGTGTTAAGATAATAGGAATTAATTTAGCAGCGCAAATATCTACGATATTTCTGAGAAATTTATCCTCACTACGAGATGTGTCTGCTGGAATAGTAGAAGGTCGATCGATGTGAACTATCTTGTATTTAATTGCTTCGATATAGTAATTTTTATCACGATCGAAATATTAAGATAATAGGAATTAATTTAGCAGTGTAAGGTTCGATCAATTACGATACAGTAATCTCGGGATATATGTCACAGAAATCTCACTACGAGATGTATCTGCTTGAATAATAGAAGGTCGATCGATGTGAGCTATACTGTATTTAATTGCTTCTTCATGAAACTTTCACCGATACGTTTGACATTCTGCAAAGCATATCTGCTTGTTCAAATCCACGACTGGAAGAATGGATAACGAAGAATGTTCACGTTTCTAGTTAAGTTCTGTTGGGAAGACGAGGTTGGGAGATCAAATCTGGACCTTATGTTCATTAAATGTTTGTTAAATCTCCACTACACAAAACGTGACACTTTATTATTGCTACATTGAATTTGAACTACACCAAATGATTTGATAAAAAGAGGTGTTTCGTGCATTTCGTTGTACACTCCAAGTTGTAATTAAGAATTAGAGATTGTTGTTGATCAGAGAGAAAACCAGTATAGTAACAGTAAATTACGCACGTGTCGAATGTGCTATATTTCGCACAGAATTTCTTCTAGCAAAGGATGACGTGATCGAACAACAGGAAAACGTTTAACCGTTCCCGTTCTTGCCCGCGACCGTGAATGTTTGCGACGAACTTTACGACCGATGCCCTTGCATGTTTTTGCGATCCCTTATGGCTTATGGCTTCTCTGGCGCTTTCTTTCCACGACGATCTCAAGAGCAGACGCTCCGTGGCGTGCGCATGTTTCTTTTCGAAAGAATCTCACGCGCTTGTTTGCCGATGGAACCCGACAAGTTCCTCGAAGCTGGTTCGCATCGAGCCAGGAGAAAGGGTAGATTGGAAAAGCAGCACGTAAGGTATTCATGTATTCTGTTGCCTATCACACACGTTGACTAATAACATTCGTCACTTTGATGTATCTAGACAGCGACCAACCAAGTACGTGACAAAGTGACGCGTCTTCCAACCTTCTGATTAAGTTCTTCTAAACAGCGATGAAGCTTTCGTGTGTATAATACTTAGAATTCTAACAATTCCAATCAACTTTTGTGCTTCAGCCATGTAATCATTGTACTTACCTCTGTCTTTGTAATTTTTCTTGTTTTGGAGATTCATGGACTTTTTCAGAGACTCGTGAAAGCTCAACTACCTAATTTTAACTGAGACTAAACAGTCTGTGCGAGTTTATAGAGAGTTTAGAGTTAGCGTGGCTATTTAAAATAGCTACTTCACGTTACTTAAATAAATATGAACGATATCCATAATTTTACCGTAACTCAATATATTATATTCTTTCTCTAATTTTTTTGTCACGGCAAGTAAGTGTTTTTTATTTTTGGTTCTTATATGTTTTTCCACAGCTGTGCTGCAAATCCTCTTTTTGTTTCTAGTTTTATTAAGTATTCATTTTTTCAGACGCAGAAATGAAGCTCTTAACAAAGATCCACACAGGGAACGAAACGTTGAGTTAAATTAATTTTCAAACTCGCTGTTGTTTTTAATGATCGAATATATCCGAAACAATAAATTTGTTGAATAATTCCTCATGGATGCAGGTTTGCAATCTCTATAATTGTAAATTAAAAGTATAAGAACTCGTTCTATTGAGGTGGTAAGGTAAAATGCAAAGATGATCAACTGCTCAAGGGTTTTACAGACAGTAGAAACAACTGTTTATCCGTGTACCACTCCTTCGTTTTTCTAAGCCGACTAGCGGAATTTCTCGATCGTCCTGTCGAGGTCCTGAATAATGTGCACGGTTCGCAACGCTCGTTTGATACTAATAGAAGCAACCGCCATAAACGTTCGGTTACTCGGAATGCTTCCTCTTACCTGGCTTGTGTATAATGTTACCTATGTACGTGTTCGTCGGTTGTATAGCGATTTCGCGAGCAATTATTCGCGATGTATGCGTGCGCACGGACGCCGATTGCGTTGTCCGCGTTAAGAGCATGGTATTAACGTGAATAGGAAAAACGAGATCCCATCAGGACGCCTCGGGACGATATTCTAATACGATTGGCCGGGGTCTTCCTCAGGTTACGTACAGTGTTACCTGTTCATCGTTCAGCTTCTAGGAGCTCAACGCTTCTACGCAGAGCGCGTAGAAATTATGCAAAAGCTAGATAACATGTGAAAATGTTGCGCGTTCCTCCGATGAGTTCAGTTGATTCTGCTGGAAAAAAATTTTCATTGTAGCAAGAAGCAATTCCCATCTTATTCTTTTGTTATTAATAAACTTCGGATCTTTGTGCATTTATTCTATAGAATTTAGTGATATTTTTATTTGTTTTGGATGTACAACAGCTGTTTGCATTAAAAATAAGATTTTATTTCGTGTCTATTAATGATCAATTGAATGATGTGCTTAATATAACACAATATAACGAGTTCTTATACTTTTAATTTACAATTATAGAGATTGCAAACCTGCATCCATGACGAATTATTCAACAAATTTATTGTTTTGGATACATATTTAAGTATTAAATTTGTGATTTTGGCGCAAGGTTCGATCATTATAAACAACAGCAAGTTTGCAAATTAATTTAACTCAACGTTTGGATCCCTGTGTGTCCCTGTGTTTACTTAATAAAAGTAGAAACAAAAAGAGGATTTGCAACACAGCTGTGAAAAAACATATAAGAATCAAAAATAAAAAACACATCATGTGAATGACGATCTTTGAGCAAGTGTTTAATAATTCATATTTTCTCGTCAAGATTTTTGATGTCAGTGAAAGCAGTCGATGCAGGTCTGGGCTACACAGATTTATTTTTCAATCGCGGACATGTGTCTGCAAAAAACAGCGTCAGTTTGCACCTCGCAACAAAATGAATGGTGCACGCAGGTTGTACCTTTTGTACCGGGGTTTACGCCACCTGGGAAAAAGATTTAATCTTGGTCCTGCAACCTTTAGTGCTTGAAGCTCGTCGGCCAGGGAAGTGGGTTCGTTAGCGAGTATATCAGTTTAATTTCTTCATCTATCAAGGAACGGGGGTACGTATCGTAACCTGCGATTACTGATATGACAGATTTATTCAGGAATAACTGTTGGTAAAGTTGTTTCACGGAAGTGAAAAATATTTTATCGTTTGCTACCTGAGTTCAATCTGTCATCCTTAAACTTCTATTTGATTTCTTTAAGGAGCTTAGTATTGAATCTGTAGAAATGAGCAAATTTTATAGAAACATTTAAAATATTCGAGTAGAGCCTAATATTAATGATATCAAATTAATTGAAAATTTAATTGCCTTCAATTAACACTAAACATATCGAGCACTGAAAGCGATTAAAATATTTTAGCTGATAAAATTGACAAGGCTCTATTCATTTAGATTTCGTGCAATTTTTATTGCAATATGTGCTTGGATAAAGAAATTTATCGAATCATTTTTCATGTAAGCAACGTTATAGTTTCAATAATTATAAAATTAAAAATCTAAGACCGGTCATTTGACCGGCCGTGGTACGTTTAGTGTTAAAGTGATTGAACCGGTGCGCCAAAAAAATCAACTTTGTTTAAACATAAGATCGACAAACAATACGAAAAGTTATTAATGATATCTCAACTCAAAAGAACTCTTTGTAATTTTTCCTATAATATGTTACAAAATTTTAATTGCAAGAAATTGTTAGTAGAAAAGTTTGATTTTTTGGAATTTTTAGACCAGCACGAAATTCACAGAATTTCTGAGACTCGTTCCTTCTCACAGGCTGTAAGTGGTAATCTATCGATGCACAATACAGACAAAGGACTTGTACACAGTCAAAAAGAACCGCGGCATCTTCGGGTCATCCTCTTCAGGAGAAGAACAGGGTGCAGAGTAAAAGGGCACTCTAGTTCCGTAAATATTCGGACAGGTCTAGTAACCGGGTTAGGATAGGACAGTTTTGTGTGTAAACACACCACACTCTATCATCGGTACCTTTCTGTCATCCCTCTCTTGATCCAGGGAATTCGTGCATTAGGGAACAAATTGGTCGTTCAACCTCGTGAGATTTTTCTAGGCAATCTTGATCCTCGTGAAACCACAGCTTTTCTCGAGTATGGTTCTGTAGGAACTTCGAAAAGTTACGTTAACGGGAAACGAGCCCGTTCATTCATAATTGCGATTCATTGATCGATTCTTATTGATATATCGGCTTACTTGTTGTACACGTCTCGATATTGCACGGTTTGAAGCGTCGATAAACTGAGCATTGAAATGCAATACTGCGTTTGTTCTTATTGAACGTGTAACACTAAGCGATCGGGTAGCTGCGCGGTCAAAATCTCAAATTGTTGGTATTTTTATGCGAACCGTAAGTAAAACGATCAATACAGGAAATTCTCTTTCATTTATAATACAAACAGAGCACTATGAGATTATATTAATTAATTGCATATTTTGGAACACTTAGAATTGAAAACTGAACATGTACAGACATGTTACAGCTGCGATACATAAAAGGATCAGACTCTCAAAAAATTTGGATTTTATTATTTGTACACACAATTTTTGTTGGCGAAGGTTCAACAATGGCTCAACAACAAAAATTGTATGATGCAGGGCCGTGTTTTTCTAAATCAACGGGGTCTCAAAAATGTTTCCACGTATATTTTCTAATAAAATTTGTAAACGAGTTTCACTTTTCTTTCTACGCATTCATTAATTTGTTGAGACGGGGATCGACAGGCTAGTAACACGTATATTCCCACCGAGCAGCTCATGCATCATAAACCACGAGAAAAAGAGAAGTGCTGAGTCAAGTCTCGAGAGATCTAGATAACAGCTGTTTCACGCCCGCGCCCCGTTAATTACTGATATTCAAATCGATCTCGATTTTTCTGGGCGAATACATTTTTCATCGTATTTCTGCGTTGAATAAGCGTTACGAAACCCGGAGGCAGAAAAGGTCGCGGCAACTCAAATTTCCCACGAGTCAACACTCATTACCACCACGTGTAACCCTTCCGTCTCGTGGCAACGACCAGTATCGCTACTTTCCCTACGACCACATAGAGATATACAAATCAGCGACAAATGGCTGCACGGCGCAATCGCGAACAACTGGTGGGTGTTGAACAGGTTGTTGTCGGTTCGACTACGATCGTAACCCTGCTCAATAAGGTAGAAGCGTGTAGCAGAAAAAAATTCACTTTTATAAACTAGACAGAGGATTTGATGCCTTTGTGACAAAAATGAGTAGGTGTAATTTAAAACATTTGAAACATTAGACGAACTCCAAAATACTTTCATATTATTTTCAACCTATTGAACATAGAGGAATAGAATTTGCTTTATTTCAGTCTTACAGCTAGGAAATGTGACTTTGTTTATATTAACGTATAAATCTATATTATTTCATTCGGTACATACCTTCCTTCATTCTTGTTTTTGTCTCATTCATTGCTAACCTATCCTACGATTTTAGTATCCTAATTATCACTAACCTACTTATTTCTTTGGTATATTTATGCTCCCTTTCCTCTCTTTCTCCTCAACTTCTCCAACCAATCTTCGACATTTCTGCCTTTCGTCATTTCCCCCATTGCCCTGCATTTCCTTGTTAAATGACCTGTTGAACATATTAAGATAGAAAATAAATTTCTACGTCACTTCGGTTTGTTGCAATTCAGGTGGAAAATTTTTATTTGGCCTAACTTACGTAGACCTACAACCTATATGCTAACTAGCATGGTTTAGAATGTACTTGAAAGAAAAATGGAGTTTTTGGACCTGTTGCTGGAACGCCTCCTCAAAAATTAGCTCTCGGGGCCCGTGCGTGCCAAGCAGAGTTGAAGAAAAAGCAGCACCAGGTGCCCCCTAAGGAAACGCGCATGAATATCTAATACACTGCCGAAACCCGGAAGCGAGGCCTCCTCGTACGAGAGAAGCACGTCCTGTTCTAAGGATTTCGCCCGTGGCCCCTTCGTTTCACAGGCTCGCCTCGTGGCGTCCTATGGACACCCGGCAGCTGGCCAGCCTCGCTTCTTCTCGATGTTTTAAGGAAACTTATGACGCGTCCCACAAGGAGTCTGAGAAAAACGCAAGCTGCCAGCTTGCGGCACGCCGAGGCCCGTCTTCGATTACTTCCTTGTCCTCTCGCCTGCTAAGAAAGGACCTCGAAGATTCGTCTTACAATTAACAAGATCCCTACGTGGCTTCTGCTCGACGCTAATCGCGTCAGGCGATTCATGGCTTCCTAAACATGCTTCCGGTGATTTGGTCGTCGAGTGGTCAGGGTTAGGCTTGTAGCTACGAGCTGAACAATTTTTATAGTAGCTGCGATTATTTGTTTTCGACAATTCTTCCAAAGTACAACACTCTGATGTCTTGATATAGATCTGGATGAGAAGTCTTCAGGGTAGTCACCTGTGTTTGCACCTAGTTTAAATATTGAGGTAACGAATTATACGAACTCAGTATTCCTAAATCAGTTTCAGTGATTAGAACTTTCGTTGTACATGTTCTCCAATGACTATACATTATTGAAACCAAAATAGAATTTCACCTCGGTTTAAAGTAAATTAATAACATACATATATTTATTACACTCTGTTCTGAATCTTCGTCACGACTCTGACACGATGTTGTAGGGGTTAAGCCTCTCGCCGGACTTCTGTCGTAAGACAGAAGACAACCTAATACGTGTAACATCTTGTCTAATTGCTCATCCTCTGAACCAACGCGCCACGTGATCCTTGTGCCGAAATATAGAATTACGTGCAGGGATGTCATTCTAACCTTTTATATTCTGGAGATACTCCACCCTCGAGTGTCGAGATGGAATCGGAGACTATTCATTTTTTTTCACAGCAACGAAAATTTGACCATTTGTTATAAACTGCGGATCTGTATGCGTGTAGGACAATAATGTGTACTTGTAATTTGAAACAGGAGAAGATTTATAAAATTGAACAGTGTCAACTGATGTCTCAAATAATTAAGGGAGGGAAGACACTTTTAAGTGCAGACAATTTTTATTTTGCACTAGCTGACAGACGTTGTCCTGTTCAAATTTCAATTTTGTTTCTGATCGTTTCAATTACGCGTAACCATCATTCGAATGGTGAGTTCTTACAAAAATCTTCATTTCGAATATTCCATTTTTCGTGGCAACTCTTCCAATTTTTCTTTCCCTAAAAACCTTATTCGGACTATTAGGAACATTTTTTTTAAGATTAAATTAAACAGCATTGCTGTTGTTTTTAATGATCGAACCTTGCGCCGAAATCACAAATTTAATCTTTATTACAATTTCGATCGAGAAAAATTTTCATTTATCATGGATGATGAATCAGCTGTTGTTTTCAATGATCGAACTTTGCGCCGAAATCACAAATTTAATCTTTATTACAATTTTTTTTAAATTAGCCACCGAACAGCATTTAATTTTTATTTACACAGAATTATAGAAGATAAAGATCCGCAGTCTAATTATAATGTTCTACTGATGCATCTATAAAGTACAAGATAAACCAGCTCGAGTGCTAGGTCAAGAAACCATTTAATTTTTACTGTTTACGAAAAGTAGCAACAAAATCATGCACTTCGACTATCCGAATCAGATGAGATCTTGGGAGTTCAAGCTCGCAGGTGAAACTGGACCTATTAGCCAGGTCGATGTTTGGAAATGAGAAACCTGGTTGTACAACCGAGTTACACGACCCGACTGATAAGTAATCGCAAGGCGGCGCAGATGTGTAGCTATGCTCGAGAAAAATCCTCCAAAAAAATGGTGGCAGGTTTCTAGGAAAGAAGAGCAAACTCGTGGTCCATACGGTAAGCGTCATCGAGGATCGATACTCCATCAGATAGTCGTCGCTGCACGATCTCCGCCTTCACACGATTCATTAATAATGGAGGTAGCCCGCGAGGGTTTCCCTTTTCATTCGATTCTTCCTTTCTGGAAGCATCTTACCTGGGACGGCGCATCATCCCACGCTCGGTGATGAGCAGGTGATGAACCATCGGCCTCACAGAATCCCGAGAGACGATCCCGACTTACCTTAGGTTATGCTCGCTTGTATTCTCCTCTCGGACTTTCCAGTTGGTCTAGGTCAAGATCCCCGATCCCAAGCTGCCGCTCGCATCTGCCGCGTCTGGAAACATCGGTTTCACCAGCATCAACTTTGTAATTAACCGACGGTCGTACATACAGAGAGAGCGTTTCATCGATCTCATCGCTAATTAAATCGCGTCGATCTGTAACAGGTACTCAGTCCCTCGCAAAATTGATTTAAACGATCCCGAGCGGTCTCGGCTTCCTCTAATTGGCTAACTTGATTAGGCGCCACCCGGTCGAGTCTGCCGACGCCAAAAGAAAAACCCGTAATTTAGTGGCCACGATTAATTAGGCGGTAAGCGTTATCACGGGACCCGCTTCCGCCTGCTTTATCCGTTACCAATCGATTTAAGAATTGTAAAAGGACCACGGACACGGTGGTTCGCACCTTCGGTGACCACCCACGGCACCGGGAATCGTTCTCGACGCGACTGATAACCCTCGATCGGAGGTGGGCGATACGGCATTCTAACGGAAGATAAGAACCGCGGCGAACACAACGAATAACCTGACTTTCTCTGCTCGGGCCTTTGTTCGCACAGAATTAATCACACGATCTTTGATCGCGGATCGTGCCTGTGGGTAAGGTGAGTGTCCCCGTTCGCCACCACGTTTCTGCTCGCGACTAGATCCTCTGTTCGAAACCGTTGTTGTTCTACATTGTGGTGTTAATATTATTAAGTTGATTAATTAATTTTCCTTCAATGATTTTAATAAGGTGGAAATAAGTTATCAATATTCTTCATTTCTTTGCAATCGAGGGCTGACTTAGAATGGCCACTCAAAATTTTTGCACCGTTTTTCACAATATTGTTTACAATAAATAATCAATTGTATCGATCGTAAATATTTAATACTTATGAATTAATGTTTCCAACCAGTGTCTCACACGATTCAAATTAAATCAGTACAATGTTTGAATCACATTAGTAAATTTAATAGCAAGCGTGTATTGATATTTTCTTCTTTTTCAATCCATTTATATTACATACATTTTATATGATAAAGGTTCAAACGGGAACCGAAATGTCAGGCATATTTGCATAATAGCTATTTATTTAAAAATTGATCGAAACCGTTGCGCCGAAAACATTAATTCAATAATATTGTTTACAATACTGTAACTCAAAAATCGAATTTTTCTTCCGGCTTGAAATATTTCTGTTTCATATAATTTTCTTAATTTTATCGAAATAAAGCTGATATGATACCTCGTACAATACTTTCAGTAGTTTATTAAAATATTGTTGTAAATACATTTAGTAATTTATTGAGTACAAAATAATAATGTAACACATATTTTGAATAATTGTATAAGAATTATTAGTGGCGCGTCGGAGTAACTAGACGAGTGCAAAGGGTTAAATATGTTGGTAACTAATCAACTACATATTTAAGTATTGTATGAAGCATATCATATACAAAATCATATACAATGTAATTATTCTAGGTCGGACGAAATTTTTAATTTTCAAATTAAAATAACTCCGACTGTGCAAAGGATCAAATACTTTTGATTTTTTTTGTGCTGCAAACGTCACCCAATTCTTCTCGCAGACGCATAAAATCTGCAGCCTATTTATTACTGATCGGATGAAACGGAAGAAAGCCGATCTCTCCCGAAAGAGACAAACAACGGGCAAGATTCGCCGAGGAGGAGACGCCGAGGACACAGTGAATGTCGCTCGTATTTCTCTTTTAACGACCGGCAACCTTGCTCGCGAACCTTCGGTCTCGGAGCAACAGGTGGACTGCAAATGAAAGCACGCGTAGTCTCGTTTTGCCTCGCTGTATCGCGATGAAAGAATTCGTACGGAATGCAGCGAATAAATAGAAAGCGCGGACATTTCGCCGGCGATGAAAGTACGAAATATTGTTTTTTAACAATTCGGTGAAAGCGCGGATCTGTTTCATATTTTCGATCAATCATTCTCGCGTTTATTCGGCTTACGAAGAAAGCGTGTCGGAAGACTTCTTCATCATGTAATTCAATATTCATTGCAATGGTTTTATGGGTGTGCATATTTACTGGAATGGAGACGGGCAAGATTCCCTCAATAGTCGCCAAACATATTAAATTTATTCAAGACGGTAGAAGACCTTTCTAGAATAAAGACCTTCAACAATGTGTTAAAAAATTATCAAACAAAGTCGTAAATGTCTAACAAATCAAGGAGATGATTGGTGAGAGTGAAAGGAACACGCCTCCCTATTGGCTAAATCGGTCAAGACTGGAGATAGAAGTAGTAGGTACATCCTAGTGAAAAAACTAGTTTAAACATTATTACGAGGCCTAACGATTCCAAAACGTTGCCACCGGCGCAACAGTCGGACGCGTCCGTAATCCGGGAGCTAATTAGAAACAGATTACAAGCAACGCGTGGGTGAACCACGGGGAGGAAAGGCTAACGACTTACAATAAAATGTAAATGTTCTCACGTTGGTAGCGTGCCCGGGCAATCGCTCACGATCAAAATCCAGCGAACAGAACCGGCCGAATCTAACGGGAATCACGTTCCATTTTCTATCAGGCGTCATCTTCAGTTACATCTGCGATACAACCAACAATGGTCGGGACTGTGCACGCGAAGTCGATTTCACTCGTATCTCCTGGCGGCAGGTTACAGCGACAAGAAACTCTCGGTACAATGAACACGATTCTCCGGCGTTGCAACGAGGGACAATCGATCGTTATCCCCGAGCGTGTAGCGTGCAAGAAGCTTCTTCGCGTATATCCTTTTTTCCACGTTTCTGCTAATCCCGATTCGAGGTGGCGTGGTTTCTTTCTGAGCTCTGCGACGATCACGCCGAGTCCTGATACCGTTCTCCGTTACTCGAGCGAGATGGTTAGGCGATCTTGGTGAGAGCCTCGCGGTTGTTTCGTGCTACACCGTTGGGACTCATGCCCCGGGAACCCGACGGAATTTTTGCCGCCCGAGTCTTCGCGGAACCGCCTCGAGCTGGGCCCAATCCAGGAATTTCAAGGGTTTAGGCTAGAACCTTGAGAAATCAATTTTTCTTCCTTTACGCCAGCTTATAAGCTGTTATTCTGTTAGCGATTCTAATAAAATTTCATTAATTTCTTGATTTTCTTCCTCACCGATTTTGATGAGCTTGAAATATGTTGTCAATGTCATCATTCTGAACAATTATTTCCTATACATGTTATTGCAGCTCGATTTTAGTTTCCGAGATGTTCGCAAAAAATTATTGCTAACACTGTATTGTAATACTGTATCCGTGCAGGAATACGAAAAATTTAATACAGTATTAGCAATAGTTTCTTGCGAATATCTCTAAAACTAACATGTATAGTGAAAAGTTGTTAGAATGATGGCCTTGACAACATATTTAAAGGCCATCAAAATCGGCGATGAAGTCCCTAATATAAATAATTAGCGAAAGTTGTTTTTCTTAGGGAATTACGGTCAACTTTGTGTTTGATAAATTTATGACAAAAATGGGTGGACGTTATTTAAAACAGTAAAAGTATTAAGGCGATTCAAGAACGTCCATACGTTATCTTCAATTTACTAGAATATTGGAGGAATGAAATTTTAGTTCTGGAAAACTCAGGATTAGTAATGATCAGATTAATTTAGACTAAATTTTGTACAAATCAAATGGCAATTTGTGCGTTATAGAAGGCTTTACTGTATTATTATTTCGATGACAATGCGCTGCAAGTTTGTAAACCCACGAAGACTGTTGGGACTGGCCCGACCTTCGTCGATCCTTATTCTTCCTCTCCCCGAAATTATAAGCCAGACGGCAAGGCAGCCTTTCATTTGCTTTAATGCCGTTTCGTGGAGCCGTTTATCGTTTTTATTTGCGACAGTAGCGAAACGATATGTGGGTAGGTCCTTATAA
>CM052339.1:9091048-9129212 GCA_028455595.1 Lasioglossum vierecki | reverse complement strand
CGTTTCTTCTAATAAAATAAAATGTAGCGTGTTAACATTTACCAAATTAATTAAGTCGTCAAAAAAGTTTAGGGATTAAACTTGAAGCTAGAATCGAAGAGATTGATTTCTTCTTATAATTCTATTTATAATTCACAAGATCCTCCGTCTATCACAAATGTCTTTTTTCAATCATAATTTATGTCTTTCGTCGAGCGACGTGTGTATAGAAGCGAATGTATAAAGAAACGTATAAAATTGTTCCCACATTCACGCGTGTTTTCAATCTATAATAGATGCAACGTCTATCGGTAGGAACGTGTGTTTTGCAAGACAAACTTCACATGGAACAAAGTAGACAACCGTGGAATAAAAAATAGCTTCCGGATAAAGGCGTCAGAAAAATCCTTGAGAGCTGCCATGCAAACGGCGGTGCACGTCTGCAAGAAATGCAGCCGAGCACCGGTGGAAAGCCGCCATGGAAATTATTATCCCATTCCAAGGAAAGGCCAATTAGCGTACCTGGATAGTATACCGCTTCAACCGAAGCGGAAGAACATTTTCGCAGAAGGAAACTGCTCATTGCTTTTCCTAAGCCGCTCCGCCGGCACTTCTAATCCTTTTCTGGGCAAAATTGCCTTTCGGAAACTGCACAAATGTATTTTACTAATCCTTATTTATTTTCGCGTCACATTCCTTCGATATGCCGGCTTGACTTTGAGATAATTGATCAGGACAATGGAATTCAGAGTAATTCTGTTCGAACCAGTTTCGAGTTGTTAAAAATAATGTAACAGTACGTTTAAATTCTTTAAATGCTTTCATTGTTTTCAATTAATTTTTGTCGTAATGCACAATCCGCAGTATAGCAACGTTAATTTCTCTCAACAATTCATTAATGTTTCTCTGGAAATGTTACCAAATTTCATTGCTCACTATTAATGTGGGTATTAATATATATATTAATTATATATTATATTGTATAATAATTATATATAATATATATTGTATAATAATTATACAATATATATATTATATTGTATAAATAATATATAAATGGTATTTTATATTAATATGTATTAAAATAGTGTTAAAATGGGAATTTGTACAAACATGTTCAATACGATCTTTTGTGCACATTCTCTCATTTTCTTCAAGTTAAACGATCGTCCTTGCAAATTATGAATGAAAATTCAGATCTCTTACGGATCCAACAGACGGACGATCTTAAAAAATATTGTAAAGAGAGACATTCTGGAAGTATCGGCGATCCACAGATCGAAAAACGTTTTTTCAGCGGGAATCTCACACGACTCCGTGCTGCGTGCATGTAAGAATGCACGCATGCACGCATGCACGGGCTCACATTTCGAGTGGGAAGCGAGCCAGAGTGAGTCGAAGCAACAGGCTGCTGTCCCGCGATGGGAAGTCGGCCGAGCGCGTGCAACACAACGAAAAAGAAAACTGTGGCCGTGTAAAAGGAACGCGAATCGCCGACAGAAAATTCTGAACACGCTCTTCGTCCAGAGGACGAAATCGTTGAGCCCTCGTTGAAATCCGATTCGCCCAGTGTCGCCATGGAAAAATATTAATTGCCATCGCCTTCAATTTATTCATCTTACTTAATTGGGATGTACATAAAATTCGGTTCATATTCATGAAAATAGTTAAAACAATATTTGGAACAGTCTATTCGCTTCTGTGGCCTGTGGAATGACCTAATTGAAAGTACAGTAAGGCCTCGTTAAAAGATCTGCGAGAATACTGATCCAACGAAAGAACATTTTTGTTTATAATTAATTTGTTATGAAACTTTTACCAATATATTTGTGACATTTTTCTGAATGGCACCAAATTTCAGTTCAGAACATATTTGTTTAAATATTCCGTTTTGTCGATCGTACGAATTAATAGAAATTAATGATATCGGCGCACAGATTCGATCAAAAAATTAAAACAAAGCAATTTTGAAATTTATAAAATTTTCCTAAACTTTTCGATCCGATTCAGGATCATCTTCAAGAGAAGTTTTGCGTCTGAAAAAATAATTTTTCACCATACTTGCTATGTGTAAATTATCAACGTTTATGTGTGTCACTGTACTCCATGATATTTATTATTGATCTAGATTATTGACTTAGATAGTTATTATTGATCTTGTGAAACACTTAGTATAACGTTCAGTATTTTTCAGACGCAAAATTGAAACGTTGAGGAAAATTTTATAAATTGTAAAATTGCTTTGTTTTGATTTTTTCATCGAACCTGTGCACCAATGTCATTAATTTCTATATTTGTTCAATTAGCGATTTAATAGAACCTCGGTTATCCTTAGCTATACTTGAATTCTCCTTTATGTAAATCAGTATTAGATTTAATCTAGCAGTGTTCCACTGATTAAGTCAGATAATCTAGGATCCACTACATCGTGGATTCAACAAGTAAAAATCATCCAAATGGTGTCGTGTTTGGCATCGTTTCAATCAGAAAAATATCACGAATATGTTGGCAAACGTTTCATAAAGAAATTATTGATAACAAAGAATTTATGTTACTGGTATTTCGGTGGTGTTAGAACAGATTGATTAAACATGCTTAGATCGATTTATTTTGACCACCTGATCAGCGATACGTGTATCTTGATGCTAGATGATTTCCGGTTAGTGGTATTTCAGGGTTTTGCTGTTCAGGTCGATCATACTTCTCTCGACACATGGTCGGGCGCCACCCATTTCTTGGCACATGTGCAACATACTTCGAAGCCCCTGCCTTTCGCTTCCCACGTCCCGAAGGTTTCTCAGAAGGAAAAGACCGCGACGAGGAACTAACCTCGATCGAGAAAAGGACGATCGGGTGTAATGATGCGTTTGTCTGATGGCAAGCTAATTTTCCTGTCTATTATCTCGCGGCTCTTGTTACCTAGTACGATGGCCGAGATTAATATTCGAACAGTCTTTACGACAGAATAACTTTCTAAAATTGAACGACTTCTTTGAAGGGGTCAGTAAAATCAACTCGACGATAAAGAAAATAATAAAACACTTTTTACAACTTTTTATTTAAGCTCACATTGAAAATTTAAAAGTTTGTCTGTATATTAGATTGTATCTCCCAGTTGAATAGCTTTGTTGGAAAATAGGAAATATTTGTTTGGTTCTTATGCATATATAGTAATAGATAATAATTTATGTAAAAAAGTGTTAAATATATAATATATATAATATATATTATATATAATATATGTAAAATATAATATAATAATTTATGTAAAAAAGTGTTAAATATTTCTCAGATAAATTATTACGAAGCGCAAACTATGAAATTGCTGAATTACTAAGTCAAAGATAAAAGATAAATATGAGAGATATAGAAATCGTTTAACTCGGATGAAATACGCTATCGAATGTTTCTCCGAAGTGCCGTAAATATTTAACTAACCACGTTAATTGATGGTTTCTCCACCTGAACGACTCTCGAATTTCGTCGAGTATAAAAGAACCGTGTGGATATGCAAAAGCGGACACAAAAGCGGGCCAGAATACGGTAATCAAAGCAAAGGTGTCAGAAAATTGTAACCGTGCCGGGTCGCCGAAGATGCGTGCGGATAATTGCAGCGGCGAAATAATGCGGAGCAATTTTGAATGCAACGGAAATACGTGCAACGATTTCGGCAACTGGACGCGTTTCGTACGTCTGCACATTAAGCTTGAACCGGAAGCGACAAGTCGCAACGGAGACCTGTAACGGAATTTCTTTTTATCGTGTTTGAATTTAATGTCGCATCAACAGCGATGCAATTAGCGACGGCATAAGTTGACAAGTTAAATGTCTACAGTAACTTGTTAATCGATTTCGAATCCTTAATGAACTTGATGAGGTTGGTATTCGATGTTGTGTATCTTTTACTGACTTTTGTGTGCCAGTCAGCATGTTATATATAATATTGCTTTATTTCAGCCTTACAGCCAAGAAATGTGATTTGGTTTACAGTACAATAACTTATTATACTCTCATTCATTTCTATGTCTTTCGCATTCGTTCATACTTTCTCTCATTCATTTCTATGTCTCTCGCATTCCTACCCTGACCTACTCTTTTAGTCTCCTATTTATCGCTAAACCTCCTTAATTCCCTACTTATTGCTTCCCTTCCTCATTCCCTGACTTTTACATTTTTGGTTTGGTATTCCCTTTGGTTTATTTATGCTCTGTTTTCTCTCTTTTTCATCAATTTTTCTAGCCATTCTTCGAACTTTCTATCTTTTTTCCGTTCAATCTTCGAGCCTGATCATTTCCCCCATTATCCTACAATCCCTTGTCAGATGTTCTAGATTTCCATACTTATCCCCACATAGATCGCAACCTCTTGCCTCTTCCTCCATCCAGTAACTGTTCCAATTCTCTCAGTCAGCAAGTTATCAAAGTGGAAATGTTTCAGTCCGCGTGTGAAAGCATCTCGAAGTTCACGTGGACGTGGAAGTCGATTTAAACGGAGTACGCGAATCCATTAAGCTCGCGTTACACGTTGATTGTCATGCGCGAGACGTTATAGTCGGTACACGACCCACGCACTCTTTACGCATACTTAACGAGGACAGGTACATATTATGGGCCAAACTACGGCCACGAAATTAATGACACGATAGCTCAAGAGGCGACGCGTCTTGAAGAATCCGTCTCTCTTTTAACACAATGCCAATCAGTACGTTTGTAATCGTTCCTTTTAAACTATAACTGCTTGGCGCATCGAGGATGGCGATTATGTGTTTATGACGCTTGCTGTGTCATCCATGCAGCAGCCAATGCTGTCGAAAATGGGGGAGCTAATTTCCGAAAGAACTTGCAGTGGTGTGCGAGAGATCAACAGCCTTTTTCATGAACCGAATAAGAATTCGAGATGCTTATTTAGGAAAGGATAAAGGATGTGCTCGATATTGGTTGAAATTCTTAATTTCTTACATGAAGCATTGCCAATTGAAGAAATTCCTCCTGAATATTTTATTATTATAATTTATTATTGTAATTATACACGAAGAGCATTTTCAAAGGAGAATTTCATATTAATTTTCTCAAATGGAGTCTCGCGTTGCCAATTTTGTTTATTGGGGATGCGGTAATCGCGTGAAATGGTTAAATCACGGAGTTACACGATTATCGCATTAATGATCCGGCGTGGATCGTTTCGAAGAAGAGCCGACAGTTTTCCGTAGAATCGTTGTATGATCGTTCCCCGATTCGCCGGCCATTACAAGTTATTAATTGACGACCCTTATAATTTACGAGGCTCGTGGGCAGGGCTATTATATCCCCGAGTATTTCTCAATCGGCCGAGCGTCTCTCGGTCAATAACGATCCTCGGCTGCCACCCGCGATCCAATAAAACCTCCTCCTGTCCGTCGATGCATCGAGGGATAATTAATTCCACGGTTCCCATCAAGTCGGTTTGTTCTGTGATAATGGCTGATTCCGGTGCTGAAAAACCACTAGCATTAGTCAAACTACAATCCCGTTCAGAATTATTAACGAATGTAAAGACGTCGGAAGCCAATCAGTGTAAATCTCTCAGTATGAAAACTAATTAAGCGTTTTATATTGATTAACGCTTAACACACGAACAAAGCAATACAACATGGAATAAATAGTACAAAGAAAATCAAATTAAACTGCTATAGTTCTCTTTAAAAATTATATTAGCCAATTCAAGGACCTCGGAAGCCAATCAGTAAATCTCTGATTGTTTTATATTGGTTAATAGCAGAAGTGCAAAAAGGTTCTCTTAAAAAATTTTCTTTAAAAATATCTTATTTAAACTTTTGTTGGTTCGGACAAATTCCAATAATTGCCAAGGTGTTTTTGAGCATCGTAGCACTTCTGAATGAGGATGTACATGTTTCCTAGCCGATCCAACTACAAAGCATGACCAGCAGATTGCGTTCGAATTGACTTTTTTTTCGCCGGGGTAAACGCGAATCTCACCTCTCGACGAGAAGTTCATTAAGTGCGCGTGCTGCACGCTATAATTTGCAGATTGAGCGAGCCGTTGCTGCGCCGTGCGCGGCCGTTTAAGTTACGCAACCAATTATTATCGATTTAATTGCGCGGCCCGTTTCGAACGCGGCTTTAACGGCGAGCTTTTCGCGATCGAGACGCGTCGAATCCGCGTCCGTCTTGTGTCGATGCATTTTCACTCGTTACCGTTGCGTAAGACACGCGGGAGCCGTGCAAGACGATTTCTATGTAATTTCGACGTTGCCTTTGTTCGTTTCAGCAACGACGGCAATTGAAGTATGCATTATTCACTTCGTAACACGCGGCGACGTGCGCGGCTATTTTCATGAATGAAGTCGGGATGCTTGCAAGGGAACTTTGATTGCACAAGCTCCATCCTAGTCCATTATGTTTCGATTAGTCGTGAAATACGTGAAAGTTCGTCGTCCACTAATTCCGTACATCTTTCGCCATTTGCGTTTACAATGTTGTTACAAAGATAAATATCCTGTTTTGTCGATCGTACCAATTAATAGAACTTAGTTTATGATACCGGTGCACTGGTTTGATAGAAAAATCAAAACAAACCAATTTTGCAATTTATGAAATTTCCAAGAGAAATTTTCTAGTAATTGAAACGCTTGAGTTACTGTTTTATTCAAATTCATAGTGGGTAAACCCCATAAAAAATTCATAACGTTGCTTGCATCAACTGCAACAAACAAGGTCCAAGTAATAATTTGTCTCATTCTTTAATAATGTTCATAAGCTACAATTAGTACATTAAAGCTCTTAAATTTCCAAGAGAAGTTTTCTAATAATCATCAACGCGTGAGTTATTATTTTGTTCAAATTCATAGTGGGCGAACCCCATAAAAAATTCATAACGTTGTTTGCATCAACTGCGACAAATGAGGACCAAGTAATAATTTCTTTAATTCTTTAATAGTGTTCATAAGCTGCAAATAATACATTAAAGCTCTTAAATTGTCTTCAATCTGTCCAACTGTTTTAACTTGCAACTATTCATTTTTCTCATAATCTAGTAATCATCAACACTTGAATGATTATTTTATTCAAATTCATAGTGGATGAACAATTGGAAAATAATTCATAGTGGAAAACAAAACAATTTTGCCATTTATAAAATTTTTTCACAAGATGAATAATAACTATAAAATAATTTTTCACCGTACTTGCTATGTGTAAATTATTATTAACGTTTAATATTAAGAACTAGACTAAACCATGTGAGCGTTGAGAGAGAACGAGTAAAAAAAACAAAGGAACGACGTATATTGACGGAACAGCCAATCAGACATCGTGATCGAAAGTTCTTGGATCGATACGAGGTGGTAAATACAAATTGAAAGCGCCCTTCCAAACTCACAAACATTTCCGATAATATACCATTCGTTTATGTGGCAAACAATCAACATTGAAATTGTTTCACACAATTGACTGTTACAAAGACATTGTTTTGTTTGTTATTATATGGCATTATCGAAACGAAATATTTGTTTAGTGAGAGTGCTTCAACGACTGCACTCACGCATGCGTGACCTCGTGTTGCCAACTGTTACCGACCACTGTCACGAGAACTCGCTTTCGCCGCTCTGACACTCTGTCAGATGAAACTATTGAAATACCAGTTAGTTAATTATCTGCTTGAAAACGAAACATAATTATCTTAGCGACAGTTTACAATTTCATCTTTTACAAACGTTAAAAGCTAAACTGTGAAGGTTCAATAATCGCGAGGTAGAAATAGGAAACCTCCGAATTATTTTATAAACGAAATTAAATGAAGTAGACTTGATCCACTCCCTAATTTCACGAGCATTAGGAACATTGTAGAAATGATTGATGGAGCGTGCGCTACATCACGAAAATGATCGATCCCTGATGGAACTACCGCTCTAAGCAAAGGAAAGTTCGTATTAGATTCTGACACATTAAATGGAGCGCTTTAATCAGATGGGGGAAGAAGTGAGTAACGCTCGATCGAATCTAATTATTTCAGGAAGTGTATATGCAGAATAGAAATAAAATTTCCCGGTGTTTGACGTCGTAGGCGGCGTTCGTGCCGCTTATCTAAAGGATATCGCATGTCACTTGTTGAGAGGAACGCTTATTAAAACTGCGGCAACCGCAGAAAAATCTAGCCGGACTCTTAACCGAGGACTCCTATTAGGAGCAGTCCTCGATACATAAGTGACGGCAATTCAGCTGAGCAATTGAATGGATTTCAGCTAATTATTTTCTTACTCGTAGGCCTCCGTTATCTTCGATTTTCTTAACGTTGCACTTTACGGAGCATAACCGAGAAACGGTATTAATTCAATAGTCGTCCTTACTCGCGAGTAACTGACCGCGGCCCGGCGTTGGTCGTTAATTAAGGGAATATCTTAATTAGCATTCAGAATTCCATAAGTGGGGCCAATATCGACCGATGTCTTCTCTCGAGCATGCTTCCCTCTCGAGAATCAACTTTTCCCAGGACGACATTAGCTTTTTACTGTTCACCGGTGAATGGATCGAACGTTTGATGAGTTTGTGAAAACTCTGATTGCGGATGTTTGCGCAAATTCACGTTCTCCCGAGCAGGGGACTTCCATTAAACTCGACTTCCTTCGCGAGCGGATAAACGAAAAGTTAAATGCAGTTCCGCCGGATTCTGCTGGCTCCGAAATGGTCCACAGGTTTACGATCACTTCTTTCTTTTTACGTATGTAGTTTTGTTTTGTTGGTTTTTTCCAACGGAACGTTTCAGCTAATTTAAAAGCAAACTCAGCCATATCAACTCGATAATCATTGGATCCTGCCTCTTGTACATTCATCAATTGCAAGGAGCAGGAAACAAATTCATTTACTTCCCTAACCATTTTAATCAGGTGAAAATAACTTAAATTCTTTCAATTTTTCTACTGTTTGAAATTCCACTACGTAAATGTATAAAATCATAAATTAAACATTGTTTTCATCAACTGCAACAAACAAGATCCAAGTAATAATTTGTCTCATTCTTTAATAATGTTCATTAGCTACAATTAGTACATTAAAGCTCTTAAATTTCCAAGAGAAATTTTCTAATAATCATCAACGCGTGAGTTATTATTTTGTTCAAATTCATAGTGGACGAACCCCATAAAAAATTCATAACGTTGTTTGCATCAACTACGACAAATAAGGACCAAGTAATAATTTCTTTAATTCTTTAATAGTGTTCATAAGCTGCAAATAATACATTAAAGCTCTTAAATTCATCATTAGCACTTGAATGATTATTTTATTCAAATTCATAGTGGATGAACCCCATAAAAAATTCATAACGTCGTTCATTCGGTGGTCCAACAATAAAGAGTTGCAAAAACAGCGAACAAGCAGGTAAATAAAAATCATTCACAATTTAATCTTTGAAGCTTGCAAAATTTGACCGCGTATGAATAATGAGAATTGTTGAAACAAGTATGTCTTGTTGTTTGGGCAGTTAATGCCGGTAACGGTAAGGATCATTAGCGTGCTCGAACATAAACACGGAAAAGTTTCTCGTGGAAGCTACAAATCAGTCCATCGCGAGGGAGCAACTGATTACATTTTGCAGTCGCAGTTAGGCGAACCGTTACGCCGAGATTCCTTCATTCTTGATTGTTTTCCATTGACGCTAAAAGCCGACGCGGCACGGATTACACACGGTCCGTTTTATGCGATTCTTCCCGGGGAGATAAAAGTGTTCGTTTCCGCGATGATGTTCCACGAGATATTATCCCGAGTATGTCCAGCTGGTGTCCTTCAGAATTTTCTCACTGGTCGACCCATTCAAATTAGACGCTGCCTACAAACACACTTAGAAAATCCTACTCGCCTTAAATCGCAAATCTTTTTGTTAACTAGCAAGTCTTTCGACATCCTCTTCAATTAGTCAATTAATTGGCAAGACCTCGTCTCTGATCGCATCAGGCAAGAATTTATTCAACCTTAACTGAGCGCATCTTCGATCGTCAACATTTAAACAGACGCAACGTAAGATAAATGAAATTGTTTAACACACGTTTGATCACTTATGATTATTGTCTCTGACCTTAGAAGGTCTGAAACGATATAAAAATATCATTAATTCTTTCTTTTCGATTTTGTATTTGACGTATCAATTTTTCTCATAAATGCATAAAACTCGCAGTCTACTTATTCGCGCAAAAATAATAGCAAATGTTCACTTTTCGAATGAATATTGGATAAACTATTCAAAAATCGTATGAAATCATACGAAAATTGACGGAACTAATAAGCCGCGCCAATTAAAACCGGCACAGTCATTGTCGCGTCAGCTCGTCAGCACGGCAATGGCAAAATAATGAAGTCAGCTGCTTCCACGAAATTATTAACATCTGATCGTGATGCATCTCGCGGCTGGTGTGATTCAGTTCACTTTGAATATTTATCTCGCGTGTAATGTTTCTGAAGCTGTAAAAACGCGAACGATGTGCTTACACGATTAAAAATACGCTATATTATTCATGAGTACGAACCGAGTACACCCTGAATTGTTAAAACTCGAGTAAAATGTAGATCGAAAGAGAATTAATGCAAGGGAAAGAAACAGTGAAACCACGTGTTAGTCTCGTCTGTGCACTAAAAGTTCACCCCCGTAAAACACGGTCGTTGGGTTCCTAAATATGGAAATTATACTTGTTAGTGTTACTTGAAAGAATCTGAAAAAATTCACAGCGTACCATTGAGCATCCTAAATTTGTCATAATAATAAAACAAAACTTTTTAAAAACCACGCTTATATATTAGAATGCTCTAAAAAAGAGAAATAATATTTTTAGATATTAGTGGTTTTAAATTAAAGCATGGAGCACTAAACTATATTCACGTGATCTTCGTGGGCGCTCCACGCTTTTATTTATAGTCACTAATATCTAAAAATATTATTTTCTCCTTTTTGACTACTGAGCTCTTTCGGTGCGAAGTGGGCCAGTGGAGCGGGGCAGAGTCGGAGTGGGGATACGCGGAATGGAGTAGGGAGCGCGCGGAGTGGGGATTGCTGCGGGCGATAACGTACTATCTAACATCGCGCGGCGAGGGCGAAAGGAAACATTTAAAAATATTGTTTAAATCTTAAACGAACAGTCCTTTAAAAAAATTTCTTTTTGAATGTTGCATTGTCATCCAGTTTTGAGCTATGTTGAAAATTTCAAGACTCTAGCTCATGGAGAAGTGGTTTAAAATTCGATTTCAAGATTTGATAATAATAATACGCAACTAAAATTAGAGAAACAAAAGACTGCAGGAGATGGGTATTGGCTCGAACACGATTTCGAGGTTTACAGCGGGCGAACTATAATTTGTGAATCGGATTGGTCGTTCGTATGCGGTTCGCGATATCATCATTCCTGTCCTACACCTTTGTTGGGCCAGCGAAAAAACTTGCCAACACGTTGTACGTATAAAATATTCTATTACCCGGGAACAGTGTTTTCGAACGCGGCTGTGGTTTACGATACAACCGGGTTGTTTATGTTCAGAAATTGATGTCACCTTCTCGGTCCCGCAGGAAGCCGATAATGCGAGTCCCGGGGAACATAATCGAGTCCCGGGGCTGCGTCTCTCGGTTTTTTCTCGAAATCGACAACGAAGGCGACACACGTTTGGACGTTCACGAGTCTCCATTTCAGGCATACCCGATGCGGGAACGTTTAATATTCCCGCGGGCTCCTGGAAACACACGCTACTACGATCCGCTTGTACACGCAAGCGGACGTGTCGAGATCAAGAAACGATCGGTTGGCAGCCGAGCGATCGGAATTCCGAGAAAAGAACGCGCCTCTCCCTCCCCACCGCACCCTCGATAGAATCTTTCTCTTTTTACCCGTGTCGGCCGTGTAATTCTTGCGCTCGCGGTTTCTTTTTATATCCGACGAGATAACAGTCACTGTTGTTGCACTGCCGCGAATAAATAATCACGGAATTCGATTACACCCCCCCTGTCACCGTGCGCCGTTCTCCGACGTCTGTTTTCTACCGTCGTCCCTGACGAATAGATAAAATTCTCCTGAACGGGGTGACGAAACGAGCATAGATCATTTCTGTCGCGAGTGTGCAACACCGATCGATAGATCGCTGCGGTGCGTAAGCTACGATGCAACTTTCGAGCGCATCAATCGGCTGCGATGAACGCAACTCGAATTATTGCAGACACTGGTTTATTTACAGTTCGCAAACCTTTCAATTTAGTGTTTGTTGCTTCACATGGAGATTTCTAGGGAGTACGGTAGCAGTGAGTGATTGAGATAACAAATAATATAACTTTCTGAAAGATTAAAGATCATTATCCTGTTGCTAGAATGCTGTGCTTATCAGAAGTCTATTAACACATTTTCTCACATGAAATTATTGGACTATGCTACTGAAAAATTCATTAAAAAATACTCGATATATCTTCGACTTTGAAAAATCTATCCTGAATGGCAGGACTTGGATCGTGAATTTTCTAGTATGATTTTCTAGTAATTTCAAATCATTGTCTTATTCATACGAGGTTTGCCAAGAAGATGATTTCAAAGGCATCTTAGCCAATAGGTGAAGTGTCAAGAAAGAAAATTTTGTATTTAGTTGTGGTTATTTCATCGCAGTTTAGTTGCGAGGCTGGACGAAGAATGAAAGTGGGAGTCTAATTCAAGCTCATTCTAATAATTTCAGCAGGATAGGTGCCCTGATCAGAGATTTTATTTAATGGTCATTTAATTGCGTACGACGTTTCTGTTTCGCCAAGGCTGTCGGGGTTCTAGTGCACCGCGATTGATATCTTTTTGCCGTGCCGCGGTTCTTCCTTTCTTTTTGCGTGCTGCCACTCGTTCTGGCTCGCCCACGTTTCGAATATAACCTGTACACATGTAAACCGACCGGTTAACCACGACAGCGTTGCTCCGAAGGGAAGGTATCGTACGTTTCGTGTTGTTATATCTGCCGAACCCGTACCTGAGGTCCTCGACCATGAATAGTGCACGACTGAAGAGAAATTAGAGGATTCCATTCCATGACCAGCAGAAATATTTTGTAATCAGCGCGCTGAAAAATCCGGGAATTAATTGAATAATATTCGTGTCGCGAAACAGGTTAATTCTAGATCTATTCATAAGCTAACGCAACCAGGTTTATTAACATCTCCAAAGATTTGAAACGAAAGCAATATTTTAAATATGTATTGGAATAAACTTCCACACAGAGGGCCCAAAATTTTCAACTTTTCTGAATTTAATTTTATACAATTCGACGAAAAAATGATAAAACTTGAAATCCTAGTGTGGGGAATCCAAAACCTAACCATTTACTCGTATGTGTAAGGTTTATTAACATTTCCAAAGATTTGGAACGAAAGAAATGTTTTAAAAATATATTGGAATAAACTTCAACACAGGGGACCCAAAATGTTCAACTTTTCTGAATGTAATTTTATACAATTCGACGAAGAAATGATAAAACTTGAAGTCCTGTGGGGGGAATCCAAAACCTAACCCTTTACTCGTATAACTTTTAAATGAGTGGACTCCGCGCATTAGAATTTAAAGTTTCATCAGTTTTTCGTCGAATTGTATAACATTCCATTCAGAAAAGTTGTAAATTTTTGGTCCCCTGAGTGAAAATTCAGGCCAGGTTGTAACTTGGTCTTTTCGTTAGCTAGAAAGAGATATTTGGAGACGGTTTAAAAGAACGAGAACGGTCATCGGTGATTAGAGGCGAAAGCATAACGCGAACAGGTTAGTGCAACAGAAAATATATGGGTGCACGAAGACTAATGCTTGCATATACGCGAAACCACTTGCCGCGTCCGCTCCACTTCCACCAGAATTGAAGTGAAAGTCTTCGAAACCGTTCTCAGATCATCCAGTCTCCTACAGGATACAGATGTTTGAAACCCTTTGGCCGTGATCGCGCCAACATTGAATGAAGCGAGCGCGGGGCAACGTTTCACGTGTCACGCGATCGCCTCGTACCTGAACAACAACGTCGACACGCTCCACGACCAGAAAAGATGTTAGGGTCTTCTAAACGTTTCCTTTTTTAGAGCGGCTGTTCCAAGACATTTTTCGATACCGTGGATCGTGATTGCACGCGAAATTAGCTTCGCGTATTGAAAAATAAATCGAAATAGACGTACGTAACAATTGTATGCAGAAAATAACGGTATTTAACCATCGCGGTAATTAATAATAATTAATAATTTTCATCCATTAATCCTTTGCACTCCTTTGTCGATTGTGACTCGACATCAAAGAGAGAAAAATTTAAAGGAAACGAGTTGTTATATGTATCTGATTCTTCCTTTATTTATTTAATTAAAAACAGATATAAGTACCAAAAATATAAATTACAACAAAGTTTGAGAACTAGATTTAATATAACTAGTAAACAAAACTGTTTAAAATAAGTAGCAGTCAAGGAACTGTCCTTTGAAGTGAATTTCAAATAAAACAGTTCAAATAGTAGGAAATTGTTTCATTTACTTTATATTATTGTCAAAATAAACACGAAAACATTTAAAAAACAAGGTGTTTTAAAAAAAGGTGCTTATAAGTACCGTCAGTAATTAAAAACAAACAAAAAAGTTTATTCTGAAAATTTAAACTAAATAAAATACATAATTTAAAAAAAAAACAAGAAATAACAGCAAGAGTTTTAAGTATCTTTAGACACTAAAGGATTACTGATTTTGTTACATTAAAAGCAACATTAGAACATTCTTCAATTTTTTTAATCTTTTGCTCTTTTATATTTCACTAAGCCAGTTTGTTCATATAAATACATCAAGATCAGCAGTCTATTAATTATATACTATGTAATTATATACTTTGCATCGAAATAGTATTTGATACTAACCTATTATTATTGTTACTTATTAACTGTCACGCGCACAATGTGTCCAGAGAAGTCAGCAAATGAATTTTCCGCGAACGCCCAAAGCGACGGTATCGTTAATGAGCATTGCGAGTGTGATAATCGTGACTGCGATCTAATGGGACATCAGGAGCAACGGAATTCTCGTTGATCCTCCTCTGTCAAAACACTGGCAGCTTGAAAACTAACATTCACCTCATTAAGGAGCCACGCTACGTTCCTCGGAACTGGTCTCCGTGGATTTTAATTGTTTGCCTGCGGAACATTAACCGCGTCTTCTCGCGGACGCGTGTTATAATCATCCCGAGCAGCCGCAATCTCGACCTTGGATTAACGATCTTCGTGGAACGAAGAATCGTGTCGTGAACGGCGAAAACGGTGACTTCATATGCAAATTAAAACATCGTCGGGCACTAGCAATGCCAAGTCACTGATTTCAGTAACGATACAGCTGCAAAACGTTCGAGAAACCAACAGTAATTTTATTCATACAGTTATGTTGCTAACTAAACAATTACTAAGCATTTACGTATCGAAGCGTTCAGAAGTAACGACGACTAATTGAAATAAATTCGACATTTCGAAGTTAACAAATTTTTATATTGTTGAAATTTATATAGAAGATATATGTACATTTTAAATTTAACAAGGTACAAGTAAAGGTTTCGTTGTTTTTCATCTGGTTTTCCGTATAAATTCAACCTGGATCTTTTCTTATTAGTTACCTTAAAAATGTATGGGGTGATTAAATGATTTCTATTGGTGAGTGTTTTTTAAAATTATGTTTAGGGTATGCAATCAATTGGGTGTGAAATATATGGGAAAACGATACAGAATTAAACTGCTTGTTTGCATAAGATTACCCTGTCAATGGTTTCGCTCATGGGGAGATCTCGAATGGAGTCCGATGACGCCCAAATCATTCTGGGACCGTCGCAGCCTACCGTGTCTAAATAAATATAAATCTCACTTTCGGTCTGCTTGAGATAGAACACGTATTATATCGATGTCATATCAGCCATATTTAAAATGTCATAGAGAACGGAAGAAATGTTTGATTTTCGAGTTAAAACGAATAAGTGAGCCACTAGATTACAAACATGAAAGATGATTAAAGATCGCACAAAAATTGTATGATGTCCATCGTTGTACCTGAAAATACTCGGCCGCCGGCGAATTCCTCGAACGGACATCGCTCATCCCGCTCATTCTAAATTGCTGGAGGTGTGCCAGGTAATAAGCAGAATCGCGAGAGAGCCGAGTCACGCTGAGCTTTTGAAGGGAACTGTTCGATCGCGTTCCGTTAGGGGATCCCATCAGGCTCGGGCTTTCTTTCGCCGTGCAAAAACTGTTTTACAAGGCCCGAGCACGAGCTGCCGGGACTTGCGCAATCTCATGCGATACTCGAACCGTGTGGAGTGTTAGAGGTGTTCCAGGTCGAGCGGTTGCGAACAGGTTCTGGAGCAAATTCGTGGTTGCTTTGAAAACCGGAAGTTTAACAGATCTACGACCCACTACAAAATAATTTTGCGTAATTACTCTAAGTGATTTCCAATAGTTTTTTAAAAAATTACAACAATTGATTCCAATGAAGTTGATGTTCTTGGCGCACTGGTTTGACCAATTTAATTGAAAGCAATTTTGCAATATATTAATTTCGACATTTCGATCTTAGTTTCGACCCTTTTTAAGAAAATAGTGATTGCGTCTGTGAATGATTAAAAAACAAAAGGTGATATTCAAAATTTAGTTATTAATGAAATAACTTGATTCCAATGTTCAAACAATATTTCTGCGCACCAGGCATTTTTAATAACCGATTAGTTTCATGATAATAATAAAAACCGATTAGTTTAAAAAAGCTTAGAAGATGTAAGACATTCACAAAATAAATTTGTGTAATGTGTAAAAGGCTAACACCTTCTAGCGTTTAAATCATACTTCGCAATTACTCTAAATAATTGCCAATAATTTTCCAAAGACTTACAACACTCGATTCCAATGCTGAAACAATTTTTCCACGGACCAGGTGCTTCTAATTACAGTATCCATAGGTGAAAATAACGATACGGTAACGAACCGTAACTGCAATCGTCTCGTACACTCGCGTATCAGTGATTAGCAAAGCTCGCGATAGGTTGACGTTAATAAACTGCCGATTTGTAACTGTATAAAAACAAGACACTGGCGCGCATATAATCGAACCGACTAGCAACCAGGTGTCCCGTGAAAGCACTGCGCCTATTACAGACATTGTCCAAGGATACTTAAATCAGTGGCGAAGTCCACGCAATCGAATCGGCCGCGTGCCTATCGCGTTTTTCTTTTCCGAACCACGCAATTAGCATAAAAGTGACGCTAGACATGTTGGCCACTCGATCGACGGTTGTGAAATGTGTTTGGTGCTCGATCGAGATAGTTGTGTTTTTATCTTGTCGCGACCGGAGCAACGTTTTTCCGTTTTCAACTGCGTCATTGTTTATCATTCGAATAAATGCGGAAAAGAAAGTTTGCTTTGATTTTTACGCGCACGATTAAACGCGTAATTATTCTGTAATTGCGGAAGTGATAAATCAGCTTTGATTTATACAAGGACAATTAAATGTACGATTAAATGGACGATTAATTATACATTCTCTTTTACCATAATGAGTAAATGTTATTTATAAATACAAATAACAATTGAATCAAGAGATAAATGTTATCTGAAAATATCTCCGGGGATAACTTGTAATCGGAGAGATAAAAGTTGCACACTTGTGTACAAATGTTCTTTCGTTATCTGTGTGTACATAATTAATTCTTGAGAATTATTGAATATCTCCGAGAGCATCTCTGAATTGAATAATTTTTATGTCGAATAATATGTTAAAACCGTGTCTCTTTGTTTCCAGGTAAGAGAAGACAAGAATTTGGAACTATTGTTGCCCTGAATCGAGAGAGAAATTATCGCGCAAGTTAAAGTACGTATTACAAAGAATATACATATACAGAAGGAAATGTTCTTTTAAGATACACGTCAAAAATTCATTCACATTCGACAGGCCATCTCTCACGTTCTCTTTTCACGCGGACAGCTTTG
This sequence comes from Lasioglossum vierecki, assembly GCA_028455595.1. NCBI lineage: Eukaryota > Metazoa > Arthropoda > Insecta > Hymenoptera > Halictidae > Lasioglossum > Lasioglossum vierecki. Next base: position 9,111,263 of record CM052339.1, on the reverse strand, counting down.
TGTTCCAAAATTGTACGTTAACAATTCCCAAAGAATTCAGAGGATTCCGCGAATTTCGTGCTACTTTCGGCGATCGACATTTTCTCCCAATCGAGACACCTAATTGACCGCAGCTTAATTTGCATTACGCAGTTGATTATTAAAGTATACGTTTTCCTCTCACTTTGGAGGAAGTCGTTTCGCTGGCCGGAAAGTTAAAACAGTCATCCACATCTACTTCATAAGATTGGAAAATGGAACTTGGAAAGTGAAACTTCGTTTCTATTCGTATAGAACTAATCTTGTTCAATTAATCATTCAATTAACGATTTCTACTTTTTTATTTATTAGTTCTTTGTTCTTTTTTTATTAACTGTTACTTCACTGGTCAAGTGAGCGAGCACAAGGTAAACACACGAAGCGAGCCCGACCCTTTTTCTTATCTTCGTAAATATGATTTTGAAATCTAAAGAAACTTCGAATATCAATCAACAGAGTTATCAAAGGTGTCGAGAACGGTGTAAAGATTCCTTTACCCTTCCTGGAATGAACACTTATGTATGGGGTATTTGTTTGTCAAAAATTGTGATACCGGATTCATCGAATTTCGTCAATGAGGCTCAATAAAGGGTTGCAGTCTGAATGTTTAAATTAATAAGGACGCATGCACACGTTGAACACATTGAAGTAGATTTTAGAAAGTTTAACTTTCCGTGCGATTCGCGACCGTACTGTTTAACGATCCAACCAGTGATGCGAGCACAGAAAAACTATGAACAGTAACTCAGGCCAGATGTGCCATGAACCGCGACATTATGTATACATTCGACGCGGTGCGAATCGACAGGAATGGAGAAATGTAAAGACGCTGACGTACAGAGATACTGAGAATCGATTAAACAGGGGGATGATGAACGACCAGCTGCGTAACAAGTGAAACATAGCGATGCTCATTTAAAGTAATTCAGATTCGCCTCGGTGGAAGCTTATAAATTTCAATGATCTAGATTATCAGCGGTTTGAATTATTCAGGGATCGTGCTCGATTAACAATCTGACAAGAACGAGATTTTTAGGAACTTCTTTCGATTTTAGTAAAATTAGCTGGATCATCTGAAATGGAAAGTACGTGAAAATTTTGTTAATTTATCATTCTATCTAGGAGATCAGCCAAACAAGTTTATCTCTACGCTGTAGAGATGAGAGCACTCACCCAGTGTTTCTAAATTATACTCTAGATTCTTACGTACTTTGACGTGCTGATTACGAATATGATACTGAATTGGCGCAAATGTTAATCTCATAACGGAAACCTTCTTTTTAGAAACACTGGGTGTGTGTGTGGTATTGTCGCTTCTCATCTCCACAGCGTGTTTACAAACAAAAAATAAACAGATGTGGCAACGGAGCATGCAGGCATACGAAAAATTCAATACAGTATTAGCGATAGCCTTTTGCAAATATCTTGAAAACTAAAAGCGACTCCCCTATATTGGAAAAGGAAAAAGTTGTTTAGAATGTTTCGCTGCATAACATATTAAAATTTCATCAAAATCGGAGTACGCGGACCTTTTCTATATAATTGCTAAAATTATGCTCTTTCGTTGTACAATTATTGGGCAAGTTAATTTGTTGAGAAGCCTTTCGTTGATCTGCTAAATAACATCATATATTAACAGACTATTATTCGGAAACTATTTAAGAAGTTTGCAAATTTGTCTGGTGTCGATCCCTCCGTAATCACATCGATCCGAAAGTGTCGCCGAGTCGCAGATCTTCGAGAACTACTTAGAGGCGATTCAAAGAACGGTTTCATATTTGATATACGAAAGAGACGTGTCAGATTATGGTTCTGCGGACGCTGCAAATTCCGTCGTGTTGTAGGCAAGCCATAGACACCTGCTGCGAGCTGCGCAAGCGGGACAAAGAATCTGCTTTTATTGCCCTTTCTCGTTCGAAAGTGTCTTCAATGTCTCTTGAAACTCTGTTGCTACGAAATAATTTTGATCCAGCAATACCAGAAAGTATCAACACAAATCGTCAATTAATTTTTATACATAGATTCATAACTCCTTCGTTAAAACACTGAACCCACCAACTGGCATTTATTTAAAAGTACACATTTTCGTGTCCAAGCACATCTTATAATAAAAATCACAGAAAATCAATAGAAATTCTGTGATATCGTTTTTATAAGCTTATAAGGTATAGTGTTAATCCTCAATGCTTTTCCAAGCAATATGAATTTACATGCTCGCATCAATTCTGTCGCAGGAAAATTTTTCAAAACGTTAAATATTTCTTAAACATTCTCTGTCGAAGACAATCGAGCTTACATTATCGATCGCGATCGACCGGGCGAACACGTCCGTGAAACACGATTATTCTTGTCACGATCGAACCGATGAACCCATGACTATCCAGAATATTTCCGTCTTCGATAAACATAAAAATATGACCCGACCCCTGACGCTCGTCGGAATTAATTAGAATGTCGTAAACTCGCGTGTTACATTTCGCGACGGAAACGCGAGCCCGAGCAATTCCCAGCGGCTCGGCATTTCTCAACGTTTCCTCGGGCTATCGTGGTGAAAATATCGACAGCGTCGACCGCAATTCACCTACGAACGAGTAAAACGAACACCGTGCACTTGTAATTCGATACGCAACCGGTGTCGCCTCGAATTTAGTCCGACCGGCAGATAACCGATCGAACAGTTTAACTGAAACAGGGTTTGCCGATAATCGATTCGTTCCTCGTATTTCTCGCCGCGAAATATTCCTGGCAGAACCATAATGCGGTGTCATATTGGAAACGCACCGCGCCCTTTCATTTTATTGCCACGTAATCCGTGTCCTCTTCGCTCGGCAACTAATTGCAAGGAGTAATTATCCTTGACGCTCGCGGCAGATTAGATCGTTATCTACGTAGGAAGGCGACTGCCACAGGATAAACAATTATTCGGTTACATGGTGAAGACCAGACTGCTAATTCCTATGTAAAATCAACCTTTGATAATTCGATCGTAGAACACACATTGTTTTGTCTGAACTAGTGAATTCTTAAGGATGTTCTGGAGGTAGAATGGGAGATAAAAATACAAGAAATTGGAAATCCATCAATATATTGGCAATGAAAGCCATTCGTGAGTATATTTTGCATTAAAAAAATAAATTAATATAAAAAGTTCTTTTTTAATTAGTGAATTTCATGTTATATTTATTTTTTAATCAAATTGTCTTCATATTATAAAAAATTGTAATTATAACTTGCAAATTTTCAAAAATTTTGTTGCGTTTTTATATACCTCCAGAACATCCTTAACATTGGAATTTGGATTTTCCCAATTTCTTGTAAAAGTTTACTATAGTAGAAAGAAGTTAAAAATTTCTGGGTTCCTCACGTGATGTTTAAACATTCTTTCCATGATTTTGGAATCATCTCGTATCTATCCGATTTCGTATCAGATTTTACAGAATTTGAAGACAGAAATTTTATACATTTTATCAGGTACATCAATTTGTGGGTTGTAGACAATATAAAAAGAAGTTCACGTTGCTTCTGAGATAGGCTAATATTGTCTTGGATCTTTTTATACATAGTTTGAAGATGTTTTTTACACTTTTGATATAATTGTAGCGTCATGCTCGAGATTTCCTGGGGAGAAATTCTGCACAGGGTCAACCCCTTCGCCCCTTCGTCCTTTCTCTTATATCCTTCGAAAACTTCGAATGCGTCAGCTCTGTCGAACTTCCGATCGGCGCGTGCGGATAATCGACCGGAAATCTTATCGTTCATTTCGATCAGAGGGGTTAAGGTGCGCGTGAAAAGGGTGAAACGGTTGTCGATCCATCCTGCTTCCGATGCTACTCGTCTGGCTGAACGAGTCTCGTCGCTTCCATGGGAGGAAACTGTCATCGGACACCCTTTTTTCAAAAATAGTGCCTGGAGCTCTTTAAAATGTTGGAATTCATTTCATTTTCGCTTACGAACGCTTGTTTAATTTATCCCTTGTTTCTGGGCAATTAGTCAATGTATTGGAACAGTAAATGAAGAGATGAGCGGATTAAAAGAGAATGGAGACGAACCAGAACTGTTACAATTAACTTGTTAAAATTGACAGACAATTTTCATTGTGCATCACCAGTCTACTTATTACAGTTCGTTAATGAAAAGATGAAAGGATTAAAAGAATTGAAAAGAAACAGATTTGTTACAATTAACTTATTAAAATTGACAGACAATTTTTATTGTGCATCACCAGTCTACTTATTACAGTTCGGAAATGAAAAGATGAAAGGATTAAAAGAATTGAAAAGAAACAGACTTGTTACAATTAACTTATTAAAATTGACAGACAATTTTTATTGTGCATCACCAGTCTACTTCTTACAGTTCGGAAATCGAAAGATGAAAGGATTAAAAGAAACAAGTATTTTTATTGTACATCGCCAATGTTCTTATCACAGTATAGAAACCACGAGTAGTATAAAAGCTGACTGAATGAAATAAATATAGAAACATTCGGATAGTTGAATATACAAAATCTCAGGAAATAAATAACCGAAATTTACGATTTTTGAAGCTGTGGGTTCCAGGAGCCCACTCTTACAATTAGTACTCCAAGGGTTGAGGACGCGATGGCGCTCAGGGAAAGGGTTGAAGGGGTTAGCACATCCTGGTTCCTAGGTGGAGAGCGGAGACGCTCGCGATGGCGTTTCCATGGGAAGAAAGTGTCATCCGACACCATCATCTCGAGGAACGGGTGCCCGTAGCCTGGCTGGAGTGGCGCAACCTCTTCGAGCCCTGAACCTCTTGCGACGCTTAGCTTTTTTTCCCTCATTACTATGCCGAAGACGCCGAGGGGAGCACGCCCACTTTCGGCCCGGGCGAACCTGCCGCGTGCACCAGACGAACAGATGGCCCTCGAGTTTGGTCGATCGGTTCGTGCGAAAGCAGACGAGGAAGAGGAACGAAAGACGAGACCCCTCCTCTTTGGAAAACGGGCGAATTCGCGAGGGAAAAACACGCGGACCCCTCGGATACGCGGTCCACCGTTTCTTCTTCTTTTTCATCCAGCATCGCGTCTCCTCGGCTTCTCATCCCCGTTCGCATCTGCGCGATGCTTTCTTTAGCTCACGGATTTTCGAACACGCGATCCACCAAGGTGTAGCCTGTCTCTTTGCCACCGAGAATTTTAATAGCGAGACTCCTCCTTTTTTGCGGTACCGGTTTACCCGACAGCAACGCCGAGACGAGCTTGTGTGCGACAGCCTCGCTCAGCGCGATTTCAACGGATTTTACATCAAGTTGTCTAGCAGATCTGAAATCAATTAAAATATCAATTTAACGTTATTCCTTCTATTCGAAAATTTATCCTGGAAATTAAATTTCTGGCTGAGTCGGATATGAATCAGCGAGGCTTTTTAAACAATATCAATTGTAATGCTGAGGTGTGGTTGTACTATTTGTAGATCAACTTGTTATTTGCCTTTAAATATTCTCTTTTTAATTTTAATTGCCCAGTAAGTTTTGGGAACAATTTTACGGAAAGATTGAGGTGATATCGACTAGTGAATTGAAGATCTTCATAGGAACTTTTTGTGGTCAAGTATCTCAGAGTAACAATCAATCTTTCTTCAGCACTACATTGTTTCTTTAATATTCGTGGTTTATTTTGTAATCTCCGGTACGTAGTTCTTATAATAAGTTCATGTTAGAATAGACATTCCAATTACAATTCAAAGATCACAAAGTTTTGAACTAGTCACTGTGAAAATGTTGCTGAGGTACTCCTTGACCAATCATGAAAACCTTATTCATTTAGATGACCAACTTTGGGTGGTTTTCCAAGGTTAATATATATAAACGAAAGAAAAATACACTTGATTAATTAATAAAAATGAATTTCTGTATCTAGTCTAGTGACTTACATGATGAATTTTTAACTTGTTACTGTGAAAATGTTGCTGAGACACTCCTTGACCAATGATGAAAACCTCATTCATTTAGATGACCAACTTTGGGTGGTTTCCCATAAATGAAAGAAACATACACTTGATTAATCAATAAAAATAAAATGACTTGATTCACACCTATACGCGTGACTGAGACAACGGTTACCGTTTTCGATGAGACGGATAGATACGAGGATATAGGAGCATAATCTTAGCGAGTTTTGAATTCCGACGGAATTCAATGAAGGCTGAAGATAACGGGTATTGACGATCATCTGCCGAGACATCTGGGTCGGTCCTGAGAACGCTTCACGCTTGTACACAGTGGCCCCGGGTATAAGACACGGGGAATTAATATGCATAATTTGTTGGAACAATGGCGAGAACGAGCCTCGCTCTCGAAAGCGGGGACGTGAACGAAACGAGCCAGCTATAACGTGGAAATAACGAAAAGAACAGGCCTACATGCAGTCCGCGTCCGTCCCGTGGAAAAAATACGCCTCCATTCAGCTCCTGCTAAACAGCGGTTTACGGAATTAGCAGTTGCAAAGCTAGCTGAGATCACCAAAGCGAATCGGAATTAGTATCGTCCTTTGATAAATGCGATCTGTACACTAGCCGCCGGTGGTGTTCTGTTACGATGGGTATTCGATAAGCAAGTGTCAGTTTCGTTCGAATATGCTTGGCCTGCAATACTTATCTCGATGTATTCGTGTTACCGTTGATTGACGCTCCGCGGATCATTATTATTACTCACTTTTCGCCCTGCAAAGCCGGAACTCTAATTAGATATTTTTACAAAACATGAATACGGATAGCGTATTAAGGCTAATTCGCCATATTTATGCCGGCGCGTCGTTATCTATGCAGACTGCGTTCTCATGAGATTGCCCAACCGCATTTTCATTTTTCTTATTATCGTATTATGATCGAGCTTTAAGAGAAATAAATAGTTGTTGAAATTTTCTGTGTTTCCATTTGAAATTTGGAGATTGAGTGTATTAGAATTTTATCGTTCACCCAGTCACACAGACGCTTCTGGTACCCGCCATGTTGATTCGCGCGATCTCCACACCGTTGATAATTTCCCTGGAGTTAACTATGAATGAAATCGCCAGTTTATCAATGAAAGTTTGAGCTGATAAAGAATGATTCTTTGTATTCGTTTGCGCACGCACGCACGCACGCAACGGAGCTTCTATTTTGCCCAGAGCCGACTCGTTTTCGACACGCTTCGTTTGCCGCGCGATGGAAAACTCGTTTTATCGTGTTCCACCGGCCGCTCGTGGCACTAACAAACTGTAGCTAAACATTTTCAGGTAGTTGTCCAAGAAATTCCTGCACTGAGGGATATTTAGGTTTCCTTAAAATAATTAAGTACGGTACATGCCTACCAAGTATTGATAGGATATGATTCTGATACATTGAAAGGAGTTTTCATATAGAATTAGGAAAATATTATATTTACAATTTCTAAATAGAATTGATATTTACGTTTCCTTAAAATAATTAAGTACGGTACATGCCTATCAAGTATTGGTAGGATATGATTCTGATACATTGAAAGGAGTTTTCATATAGAATTAGGAAAATATTATATTTACAATTGCTAAATAGAATTTTCCAATTATTTCCACTAATTTTTACTTAATACTGCTACTCCTTTAACTAATAAAAATGTTGCAGCTTACAAAAATGATACGGCTCTGTTTATTTCGATCTCGCGCAATGTGTGCTTGGATAAAGAAATTTATCGAATCAATTTCCATGCAAGTAACTTCGTAATTTGAATAATTGTGATATGAAAAATATGAAACCGGTCACTTGACCGACTGTGATAGGTTTAGTGTTAAAAAATTAACGCCGGCGGAACTTGCAAACATGGCGCCTAAGGGCGAGTGATATTGAGCCAGTTTGAATTCGATGACTAACCCGACGCTGTTTATACGAAGCGACGCTGATAGAGTTAACCCGCTTCGAGGTGGCCATATCTTATCCACCGGCGCGCGGCACGATCGCCGCTTTATGAACCGAAGACAATGAGGTCGCCATGTTTTTCTTATGTCCTCGCATGACGACCGAAACGACTCTTGAGACTGTTGTGCCGTATATGTTCGTCGTATTTCTTCCTTCTACTCGTACGCCCTCATCCATGACGCCCTACCTTCGCTCCCATAAACGTAAGACGTCGGAGCTCTCGCTGCTCTTCCCTCCAGCGAAATGATTTACAAACAACAATTAGGCTCACGCTGGGAACCGGGATTATGCAGATAAAATATTAAAATCGGAGACGGGGTCAGACAAGTGAATCGAATTAATGTTAGCGGAGCAACTTCACTTTTTTTATGGGAATATGGTAATTTAATTACGGGCACAAACGCTTTTCACCGGTCAGCAGAAACGTTATGGTTCAGAAATCGTTTTAATGGTGCTGAAGGTGTTGCATGATTTCTGTGATAACGAGATCGTTTGATCTATCGGTCTTATCAAGTGGAATTATTTATAGGAGGTCTGTAGAATTCTTTGTGGACGTTCTCACCAAACGATTTCTTACTTTCATCCTTTTTTTAATCATTCACAAGTTTCAGAAATTTTCTTTCGTTGTCCGGTCGGTAAAGTGGAGTAAGGATCTAAAGGATCGATGGATCACCAACTCCGGTAAAGTAGAGCCGCGATAGGTAAAACAGAAATCTCTCGTGTGCCGGTACAGGATCTACTGTCGACACAGGAGGAATCTCTGTATCGATCGAATCGGTTCCCTTGCATCGAGTTTACGTCGCTTTAGGGTAGATGGCTGAAAGGGTCACGTGAGAAACTACTTTATCCGCAAGGACAATTTGAAAAATATTTTTACACTAGTTTGTCTATAATATTTTATTAGAATAAGCTGATATTTTTATTTGAAAGTGGTACATGATAAGGAAGACGTCACAGATGAGGTTTAGAGAGAAACTAACCACGTAGAAAATGACTTGATGATTTTTTTAGATGTCTGAGGGTCCACGAAAATGTTTTGTAACAATCTAAGACAGCAAATAATGGGTTCATTTTACGTAGCTCTTTTTAGCCAACCTTTATATAATTACAGTTCCGGCGCAAAAAGTCCATTACCAGAAACGTTGGTTTTACTGTCGGTCAACAGTTGGGTGAAATGTTCAAAAACCTAATGCAATCTCATCGGTGTAAAATAGTATTTTCTCGCAGAGAATTCCAGAGCTACAGTTAACAACGAAGAAGTTGCGCGAGCGTTCTTAAAATCCACCGAGGAATTTTTTCATTAGGAGAAAATGAAACTATTTGATGTTTGTGCAACGGTATACGGTAATGGATAACGTTTAACGACCGTGGCGAGTAAAGATATTTCCTTCTTTCGTCATTCTTGCTGTCTTCTGATATTTTGTTATCCTCTAAAATAAATTAGCTAGCCATTAGCTATCATGCGTTTATTACAAAAATGGTAAATCCAATTTAAAAAATTAATTTAGTAACACCAGTATATTCAGATTCAGAAAATTTCTATTTTGTATAAATATCCACAGTCTAGTTATCATTTTATCTATCCCTCACCAATAGGTGACTCGATACTCATTTTATTTATTTTTGCTAATCCTCGCTAGAAAACATAAATCGTCTGAAGCTTTCTACGACAAATCTTCGTTATAAATGACTAAATAATATTTGGTCAGTTGTAAGATAAAAATCAATATCTTCATTAAAAGTTTCAATTTGAAACTCAGAAGCTATGCTTCAGCTTCGAACCACTCATCTTATTTCTTTCAGCAAATCCTTGCTAGAAAACTCATAAATTGTCTGAATGACTAAAATAATGTTTAGTCAGTTGTAAGATAAAAATCAATATCTTCATTGAAAGTTTCAATTTGAAACTAACCAGCTATGGTTTAGCTTCGGACCACTGTGCGGCGCGGCGAGTCGATCTCGCTTGTGCAGGTGCGCTGGTCGAAGTCTCTGGGCTCGACCCGATCTACGACTATGCGGATCCTCGCGTGCGCTCGCAAGGAGCCGAGCACAGGGCAGAAGACGCGAGGAGAGGAATCTTTTCGCTGGTCTGCCACTCTGCCGGTGTATAGCCTCTCCGCACGCGTCCGTTCTGCGCGTCTACTACCGTCTCGAGGTCGACGTCCTCCTCGAGGATCGAGCTCCAGGTTCAGCATCACCTATCGGACGGAGAGCCAGCCTCTCGCCGCTTATACAGGGAATTCACCTAACACCGGTCACTACCATTTCATACACCTTTTATTTTCCATTGTAAACATTCGGCGAGACGTAAGACACATTCTCTTGTTTCCCGTTAAGGTATCAAGCTGATCTTTAACGTTTTATCTCAAATTTTTATTCTGGAAATTATCTGAATATTGAGCCATTGCTTCTTGAAAATTCCAAAGTAAAATATCGAAATTTTCAGTTCATTCCAACCAGTTTTCAGAATCTTATCTTACTTATAAAAGTCTTACTTCAAATTTTTATTCTGGAATATGGGAAATTGAGCCATTGTACTGTGAAACTGCTTCTTGATAACCATAAACTGAAATTGCAAAACTTCTAGCTCATTCCAATCAGTTTAAAAAATCTTATCTTACTTACAAAGGTCTTACCTCCAACTTTTATCGTGAAACACGACTGGAAAAATAAAATTGATCGTTCAAAAATTGAGCTATTGTACTGTGACATTGCTTTTTGAAAGTCGTGAATCCAAATTGGAAAACTTCTGAACTTGTAAACTTATTCTGATTATTAGGATCACAAGTCTGATGCAAATTGGTGCAAAGGTGGATTCTAAAAAATGTTGCACATTTTTCAAATGAAGCCTAATGTGTCTGAAACTAAGAGAACTCTTGCACTGAATCGTTCTACGTGAACGAGGATCGGAGACCCGTCAGCTTCAGTGAGATCCACTGCCGCCGGCTCGCGTCTCCGATTCACCTCTTAAATAATGTATTCGATTTATGAACAATCCTTCGTATTAATTATCCGACCCGTTTCTTGTCCCAGCGACAACGCGCCAGGTAGCCAGTGTCGCGGGACGCATTGTCGACTTGTTACGCCACTGGCCGGCCACACGGACGAGATAATTAACTTTCAAATGTCAGCAACGCTGCTGCGTTTCACCTTTTTTTCGCGTCGTGCCCGGGAATCGGTGCTTCGCGAGACAGAAAGAGAGAGAGAGAGAGAAGGGAATGGAATGTTTTTACCAAGCGGATTGAAATTTTCAAGTCTCTTTTTTGGCTCTGCCTCGAAGAGAGGGGAGGACAAACTCGAGCTTAGACGGTGCCGCGGTGTGGATTGAACGGTTTAGCGTCTGCGAACCGTTATGGAGACTCTTTCGGTGGGTGAGTTTTTGTAACGGAAGTATAATGGACTTTGGAACTCATCAAGGAACGGATTAAGTAGTCCTTCTAGACGTTTTAGACATTGCGGGAATTAGGACTGCAAAGATTGTTTAATTCCATCCCTTTTTCTAACGTTTTAATACCATTTTAGTTGCTCCCAGGTGTGCACAATTGTGGTTACCATTTTACTCGCATGAGAAACCAACAGAAGTATCGATCATTTTATATACATTATGGACAATGATGATAAAATTGTGGTTACCGTTAATATTAACTTCGGCAGCTAAGTTTTTCCGACGAAAGTGTAAAGCGATTTAGATTCAATTAGGGAGAGAAATACATTGTACAGATATTGTCGAAATAGCAAGGGAACATTAAAATCCTGGTTACCGTTAAGATTAACTGCCTGAGAGGAAGTAGTTGTCCAGAAAAAGATCGTGTTGCGTCGATTATGTATAGCTAAGCGTTTTAAAGGTAAATGATCTCGAAGCAGGTAGGTAGCGTTAGCTTTTTCTTGTTGGTCGGCTGAATGTAACCAGGCTCCGGTGGACTTTCCCGTTTCATGTAAATTCCAAGCGAGTACGAGGATGTGTGCAACCGATGCTCGGTAATGGTATCACTCGAGAACTAGTTTCGAAAGGAGGTCTAGAAGCTGTTTGCATCACTTGAACGGGGATTGCAGATCCTTCGAGCCTCCTGTAAAGAGCAGAACGATACCGGATGAGGAACAGTTGCAGAACGGGTGAAAGTCCAATGAAGCTCTTAGCGTTTTGCTCAAGGTCACCTGCTTCCTTTCGAGAAACGAGGACCGATAAGTGCGTAGGGGTAACATGGAAAATAGTGTACGCGTCCTGGCGTGCAGAGGTTTCGAACGTCGCAACTACTTTTGTACGAAAGGAATTAGGACGTTGACGGTTTATCGTTAAGATTTAACCCTCATACGGTCCTCATTTACTATTTTCACTTACTATAAAATGATTGTTTCCTCTTTATCTGTATTGTGAGATGTATTTCTAAATTTCTAAGATTTCTACCCTTCACTCCGTTGTCCCCTCTCATGGGACATTAAAGTTTATTAGTTCTACATTTCTAAAATGTGACGTGATAGATGTAGTTTATTAGTTTAGTGAGAAAGTGTCATAGAATCTTTTATGCAACTATTTCTGAAGAGCGTATCAGGGTTAACGAAAGCACAATTCTTTAAATCAGGGAAGCCAGTCGCCTCGATGTCGATCAAAGCAGTGCAAGATTTTCACTTTGTAGTTACAGGAAGCATAAAGGTGTTCTATCCCACTAAACACTGGCACAATTCTCCGAAAAAATGAAAAACGAGTTGTTCGACGTCCCTCGCGGAGCGGTTATTGCCATAATAAAACCGAGGTGGGGGTAGAAGACGGATACGTATCACCAGAAGGCGAGAAGGAGGCCTCTCCTCCGGCTGAGATACCATTACGACAGCCAATGACTTCTGGCCATGTAAGGCATTCGACGTTACAGCCTATGATGCATGCCTAATTGCCCCTAATGGCCGGTTTTCGAAAGTCGTCCGTCCATGTTAGCCGACTGCGCGCACGCGGGAACCAGTGGAACCCTGAGGTGGGGATGTTCGATTCGTCTCGAACAATCGATTCTCGATCTTCTATAAAAACATCGGAATCGAGGAATCAATTTGGAATATTCTATTAAAGTCCTGTTGTATTTTAATGAAAGAATTTGAATCAATTTGATATAACTTCCTGCTTATTTAATACACGACAGAACTTTCTCTCCAACCTAATATTATATTATATGTATTTTATTTTTCTTCTATTCATGTATAGGAGGATATTCGGATTTTTATCGGAAGAACTATTGCACTTTTAGCATTAGGAATTTGCACGCGTGTTTATGGGTATTTGAAGTACACATGTTATTTCGGTAATTATATAGAAAAGGTCTGCGTCCTTCGATATCGATGAAATTTTAATATGTAATAGATTTCGATATTTTGAACAACTTTTTCCTTTTCCACTATAGGTGGGTCGCTTATAGTTTTCGAGATATTTACAAAAGACTATCGCTAATACTGTATTGAATTTTTCGTATTCCTGCATGCTCGCGATAGATTTTTGCAAATATCTCAAAAGCTAAAAGCGACCACCCTATATTAGAAAAGGAAAAAGTTGTTCAAAATGTGTTACTACATAACATATTAAAATTTCATCAAAATCAGAGTACGCAGACCTATTGTATATAATTACCGTTACTTCTTCCAAGTGAAAACTCGAAGTTACATATCCTTCTGTATATTTCGACAAACATGTGCCGACTGTTGCCTGCGACTCCTGATCGAATACAAGAAAACGAGAAAGTATATTAATCAGGCGATTGTAGTAATTCTGAAGGATAGAACATCCCCACCCCGAGGAAAGTCTGGTAGGGAAACGGCTGTAGCCGAGGAGCTGTCGTCCGCTGTGAATTGGAGTTGTTAGTTATCCGCTCGGCAGTCATGGATCAGATATATCCGCGTGTGTCTCGTTCGCCGACTCATTTCTCTCTTTGCCAGTTAGGTCGCGTGCGCGACACCGAGCATGAATCCCCTCGCCATCGTCCCCTCGATCTTCCTCGCGCCTCCTCGATCCAGACTTCTTCTTTCCAGGTTTCACCGGGCTCGTTAGGGCTCGACTCGCAGCCGAACAACCGACGATTCCTATCCCAGCCGCCTTGGACTATTTATGATCGCAACTGTAGCGAGTCGCCTTTAAACCTCGACACTTCGTAAATCCGCCGTTCGCCGAAGCTCGTACGTGTTGCGTTCCTCGTTAGGAGGGATCAATCGATTCAACTGCGCCCCCTTCGTGTCCCCAGCTTCTACTTCTTCCTTGGACCGAGTGCCTATGGCGGCTTTTACTGGCATCGTCCAGTCAACGGTTTTGTCCTGTTCACCACTATTTTCCTCCGAGACTTTTTAACAAACGGATTCGCGCTCCACGCGAACGTAATTTTGAAAATGGCTTTCGAGGATAGTCAGAGGCCTTCCTGATTTCTATAGTGACCGGGGATAATTTTTCATCTGCTCCTTAATAATGACTAAACTGCGGAATTTTATTTATTTCAGATCTGTAAAGGCTATTACCATTGAAAATAAGATTTCATTCGATTCCACTTTCTTAAAATTCGTTCATATACATCCAAAATCTAATAATCTAGTGACCGGGGATAATTTTTTATCCTCTGCTCCTTAATAATGACTAGACTGCGGAATTTTATTTATTCCAGATCTACAAAGGCTATTACCATTGATAACAAGATTTCATTTGATTCCACTTTCTTAAAATTCGTCCATATACATCCGCAATCTAATAATCTAACTCTTCCTGCGATTAATAAATTCAACCACCGTTACTACAAGTTCCTGTTACTCGGATACACGTATTTAAAAGCTCTATTTCCGCTTCTATTATCACGAGTATCGGTATTCAAGATTGATAAGCAAATGATTTCGCCTGCAATAAAAATCGGTAAGTGAAATACGCGGTGTCACGCATCGAAGCCACTGGTAATGAGCCGTCGAACATTTGATTGCATTAGGTGAAAGTTATCTATATTATTGTTAGATAGGATAGTCGAGGTGGGAAATAAAAGTGGACTTTTTCTAGTGAACCGTCAGAGATAGAACCGCTGAAATAAAATGAAATTTGCTGAATAGAATTAACATAAAGCTGATACAACATTGGACAGGTTCGGAGAGTGGGGTTTAATCCGTGAAAGTATAGTAGCACATGAAAATACGATCTATAATAAAATTATTAATGTGCAGTACTAAAGAAACTCGCGCTGTTCCGAAGTAGTTACAGAACGCGTGAAAGGGAACTCGAAATTGCTGGTTGTTCTCCTTGATCATTTTAGATGGTTTTCTTTTGAATTTTGAAGCTAATAAGAAGTTTAGTTCTTCTGTTCGTGAGTACATATTTCAACTTTGCAGTATGAACAATAATGCACTTAATTGCAACTACTTTAAATTATTTGTTCCTCAAAAATTAGAAAGCTTGGCATTTGAAATTTCATTTTAGCTCGAGCTTAACCATTTCGCTGTAAACTTAAGAAACCTTCGCTTTCATGTAGCAAATTTTATTGCCTGCAATTAAATTGCAATGTAGGAGTTAACGTAGCGACTAGTTCCTCAATAATTCCCAAAGCCTATTATTACAAATGCCACTAGTCGTTTCAGTTGAAGGTGACTACGAACTATGAACAGAGTCGTGCTAATTCAATTCCATTGTAATTCAATTGCTAAATATTTTAATCAGATATGTAATTGAAATGCAATGTATAATTGAAATACAATATAATTGAAGGTGTGCCGTACCACGTCACGAGTAGCTAGTAAATTTATAAATAATAAATTTCTTCTGTCTGGAACCTTCGCATGGATTTTTCAATCTCTTCTTGCCTATTACTTCGTTTTGCATAATTCAATTACAATGTATTTTATAATTGTACTCCATTCCAATTACGAATTACATTGTAATTTAATTGAATTAAGATCTGAATTATAAATTACAATATAATTGAATTACAATGTCATCCAATTACATGTATTTTATAATTGCACTCCATTGCAATTACGAATTATATTGTAATTTAATTGAATGAAGATCTGAATTATAAATTACAATATAATTGAATTACAATGTCATCCAATTACATGTATATTATAATCGTACTCCATTGCAATTACGAATTACATTGTAATTTAATTGAATGAAGATCTGAATTATAAATTACAATTTAATTGAATTACAATGTCATCCAATTACTTTGTACTTATAATTCTGGAGTAATTCAATTGTAATTCTGCACAACTCTGACTATGAACGATTCACTGAGTGATTCAACTAATCCGTCGAATCTGAAACGCGCTGCAGCTTCCTACGTTTCCGCGAATTCATCCGGCGGGTGGATGTTAACAATGTTGCCGGGGCGAATGTTAATGGTAGGTGGAAAAGGTTCGCTCGATTAGCGATCTGACCGGGCAGCCAAAAGCTTTACGACTCGGACGTAAAGAGGCTCTCCTATTCCTTACTCCCCTTCGCGAAAAGCCTGGCCGTCGGCGTCGCGGCGAATGGAACTCGTTTACTTGGCTCTTAGCTGAACAAGGGGCCACAACAGGGGAGCGGAGAACACTTTCGTAGAAACCCGACACGGTGCACCGAGTGTTTGCACATTGTACGTATCCCTGACCATCCTCCCGTGCCACGGAACTGGAATATTCCAGCCCGACAAGTATACCAAGAGAACGATCGATTCCGATGTTTCGCGGTTCGACGACAATAATTGTCCTCCACGATAATGATCCGGTGCGTCGGGATCCGTGAAACGTTACGCGAAATCGTTCACTTTCAGCATCGCTAACCGAGCACGGTGCACCTGCTCTCGAATGTTGCACCTTTGAAAAGGCACATTACTTATTTTTTTATTAGGAAATCTCCTGTGAGATTTGTTACAACGCTACATTAGTTATACAAGTATGGAGTCGTGCACAAGTGGACACCCTTTACGAAAAATTAATTAAATTAGTTAAATGCTCCGTCAATTATCAAATATGTTGGAACACCAGTATGTGAAAGTACTAATCGCGACATCTCTGTACTGATTATTGTAAGTTGTTTGGCCCGTGCGTCCTAAATGTTATGATGGCGTTCTAACTTCTTCTTGTATCAAACCTTGTACAGTAAAGACGTACAAAAGTATATTCCTACATTTTTAAGTGCGATCTCTCATTCATACATTAAACGCTACAAAAGACTTCCTAGTCGACTTCCAACAAAATATGATAAAAAAAACTCCACATAGAAAATTCCACGAAAATGCCTACGGAGTAACAATCGAGCTAAAAACTTCTCCGAATTATATTAAATCCTTGTGCCCAAGAATCGTCCATCTTGCGTGGTCCACTTAGGAAAGCGCTCGCGTTAAAAAGCGCCGAGACGCACCTAATCACTATCTGTCATCGATAATGAAATACCGAACGCATTTCGGGTTCACCGCGAACGAATTGCATCGGGGATCGGCTCGAAGAAGAAATACAAATATTTCACTCGGTAGCCGTACATCACCACTAATCTATGGTTACACATCCATTACGAGTCGCGCGGTTCGATCGTCCAAAAACGGACTCGCCTTGAGTTCGTGTAATCCATTTAGACGGTCGATCGGCGAAAGAGAGACAGTGGGAGGGGTGGAAGGATCGAAGGAGACGGGCTAGGTATACGACGCAAATTAGGCTACCTGAAAACCGGCGTGCAAGAGGTATCGCTCGCGATTAGCAAGTCGTCTTACCAAATTTAGCGAGCCGCCGAAAGCGCCGCGAGCATATCGCCGCACGGGATCGGCCATGTCACGACCCTTTCCTTCGTTCTTCCTTCGTGTCCAGTGAATGTTTCCATGTGTTTCCAGGAGAACGGACCCGGTGATCTTTAAACTCCAAACAGCGACATTACGGCCGAATTTGGGCCTTAAGGGCCCCGCCGTCTGTAAACTGCATTAATGTATTATTCTTAGCACGGCTGCCCGAGCCCTAACCAAATGCAAGAATCGCTGGCGTTTCAGAAATTTCCGAGACACGCGAAAAACTACGGTTTCACCGGATTGCTACCGGTACCCGCGCGAGCATAATGATCGCAGGCCCGGATGCTTATGGTAATTTCGAATTTCGTAGTTTGAGCTCGTTGTTTTTTAAACTATCTGTCCAGGCCCACTCGTTCTAGCGATTTTCCCGTAAAATTGGATCATCCTTCTCGTCGCTTTGGTTACATTAGATCTGTGCTAGAACTTTTGATGATCTTGAAATATGTTGTCAAGCTCATCATTCTGAACAACTTTTCCCTATACATGTTACCACCGCTAGGTCTTAGTTTTCGAGATAGTCGCAAAAGACTATTGGTAATACTGTATTGAATTTTTCGTATTCCTGCATGGATACAGTATTACAATTCGGTATCAGCAATAGTTTTTTGCGAATATCTCGAAAACTAAAACCGAGCGGCGGTACCATGTATAGGGAAAAGTTGTTCAGAATGATGAGCTTGACAACATATTTCAAGGTCAAATTGGTGAGGAAGCCCCTAATGCAAATAATTACCAAATTAAATTGAAACTTATTTCTTCCCTTAACACTAAACGTACCACGGCCGGTCAAATGACCGGTCTTAGATTTTTAATTTTATAATTATTGAAACTATAACGTTGCTTACATGGAAAATGATTCGATAAATTTCTTTATCCAACCACATATTGCAATAAAATTCAGTGCTCGGTATGTTTAGTGTTAATGATTTGAATTGATAACAATAAAAGAAAATTTTCCAACAATTTTGCTAAAAATACATAAAGATCCGCGGTCTGAGAATAATCAAGTAACCGTTCTGCTATCCGAACATTTATGTCCTCCTGACTAGTTTCGATGATCGAGGTTCTACTGCGTTTATTTGTCAGATCACGTTTTCGCAGAGAAAGCCGCGAGAAACACGTGAAACATGAACTTTATATTCTTTTGGAGATTAATTTATCAGCTAATGATGAATGCTAATGATAAATTCCCACAGGTAATGATAAATGATAAACGTAACTCTAATTAGTCCCCGTTACCTTTCTGTTACGAATAATTTTGCATGACATTTGCGACTGTTTTCCCAACAACTTGTAATCGTAATCGAATGTAGATTATTCTAAAATTCAGAGACCGTAACCGAGGTACATCATACAGAGTGCAGCTGCACCGAAAACCACACTGAGAGCCAGAAGCCAGTTGCCAGGTACTTCGATGCATCCTGCAAATTACAGGGCGCGAGACAGACATTAGGGAATCAGGAAACCGGCTCGAAATCAATTTTAATCAACCATCACCGTCATGGTGCAGCGTCATTATCGGTGGCAAATATATTGGGGTAATTAACCCCTGGGGAGTCAGTTTCTGAGCACGCGTTGGTCGGCTGGAACATCTTGGAGATCGTGATTCGAGCAAAAAGTATCGACTCGATGGAATTGGAAAAAAATCGACTACTGGAATGAGGGACCGAGTATGAAACTGTTCTGTAGTAAAAATTCATTCCCTATCTAACAAATAAAACGTAAGGAACAATATCGTGTAAAGACAGACACACGTGCACCGTATATTCTGATTGTTTTTGCATTTATTAAATATTTAGGACTACGAACAATAAGTGAAAATTAGTCGTGAAGAACAGTAGATCATCATTTAATTTTTTATTTAATCCTTTCGATACTGTTAAAGAATTGAATAAAGAACCGAAGTAACCGAAAAATCAGAATCAAAACAGAAATGTCTTTGTTTCTTTAATTAATAATTAAGTCCCTTTGATCTGTTTATTGCTTTTAGTCTGATTTTCGTGATAGAAATTGCGGTAGACGATTTTATTTTACTTTCATGGTGCAGTATGGTGCACGCAGCCGTGCTTTGGCTTCTCCGAACCCAATTCCGCTTGAACTCTCGTTGCTTCTTGTTCGCCCGTGATCGAGCCACGATGCTCTATCATTCGGGCAGAAATGATCGATCGATCAAGTGTCCGGTTTCACTGGCTAATTACCGTGCACTTTCGTCCGTCGTCGGCTGGTAGCCTTTCCATTAAATTGTACTTGCACAACTTCCGTGTTTAGCGGTGCAACGTGCATCGAGACCGCGATTATAACCGTGCGCCATTGCACGCGCGATTGGGGAGAACGTTTAGAGGCCGAGAGCCGATTGTTTGAGCTCAATGAACCACGCCGTCATGGTGGTTTCACGACAGAGGGGTTCGTTACCACATCTTTTGCGATGGTTACGTCGGCTGGGAGGTCGCAAGGTTGACGTCTTAATCAAATCCAGACGCCACTGCGAATTTTTCAAACGCAACTACTATAAACTATTTTACCTGACCACTTGAATGAAAA
>CM052339.1:9058926-9090948 GCA_028455595.1 Lasioglossum vierecki | reverse complement strand
AAAAATCATTTTGTATAAACATTTTTGAACAGGAACACTATGAAGTACTCTCTTCAATAAATCCCCTTAAACGCAACAACAATATTTTGATAAACTCTTAGTTTCCGAGAAAAGAATCCCCGAAAGAGCCATCGGTGTCCAGATCTTGCGAGGATACGGTAGTTGAAATTCGAATAGTAGAAACCCGATATTAAAATTCGATATTTCTACGGTCGTTGATTCGAAGACGAACAGCGTGCCATCGGCGTGTTAATTGTCCGCAACAATTCATAAACGTGCCGCGTCCATTTCGTTCGGAACGGACGACGTTCGAGTCGAAAATTCGAGAAACTGGTTAGTAGATCGACGGCGATAAACGAAATTTCCGTGGCGGTTTTAAGAGCCGAGGAGCTTTCGTCGTGGTAGCGTTAGTCGTCCGAAAGCTGTCGGTGGGTTCTTCAGGTCGTGCCGCGCGGTAATCCTATACGTCTTGAGAAACTGGTTTCCGCACGACGTGTTGCGGGTAGCGCGCAAAACAAATTAATAACAAGAACATCATAACCGCGGCCCCAAGGCTGCCCAAGACGATCACGAGCCGCTGTTGATATACCGGGTGATCCGGATTGATATTTTTCCGCGAGAGGGAGCCTTCCGCGATTGCTACCTTATCTTCTTCTTCAAATACGTCTTCCGACAGAGTCCTTTTAAACAATTAATTTAACTAGTTTTATTAAAACACATATCTTTAGAAATGTGTCTGCCAGAGGACTTGTTTTATATGTATTAGTGGACAGCAATTTCATTTTACATTTTAAACGAACGTCGTAGGGATAAGTGATTACCATGTCTTTACAATTATGCAGTTTTTTGCCAAATGTAGAAAACGTTATGTGTTTAGACAGACTCAAACATTGATTCCTGACATTTTGTTCCTACTTTTTTTAGAACTCGAAAATGGATATGTACATTGTTACTTGAAACTAAATTTAAAAAGAAATATTGTCTAGCAATGACTTGAATTGACCATCAACTACGTAATGGAATATTAACTTTCCACCTGTCCTTGTCCTAAACAATTTATTCCTACCTCTTTTAGAGTAACTTGAAAATGAATATGTATATTGTTACTTGAAACTAAATTTAAAAAGAAATATTGTCCAACAATGACTTGAATTCACCATGAACTACCTAATGAAATATTAACTTTCCACCTGTCCTTGTTCTGAACAATTTATTCCTACTTCGTTTAGAGTCACTCGAAAATGAATATGTACATTATTACTTGAACCAACAATGACTTGAGTTAAGAAATTGTTCCAACGAGTCCAATACATATTTACCAGAGTTGTTCGTTAAAAGCGAATAGTAGTTGGCGAACGGTGACGCAATAGTGATCGAAACGCGATTATGAAACACAGTTATTATTATTATTGTCATGCTGGTTCGAGAGTTAGACTGATCGAAATGCTGTCGCTAACCGAAGTGACAAGCTGTAGAGCCGTATGTTGGTGCACATCGCCTTAGGGCTTTGCAGGTATAATGCGAACAGTTTTCTGATAGCGTGTACGTACAGGGGGAGTGCATAAATAACTGGATCTGTGTACGTGCATAATGCGGAATAGGCGTGTTACGTGACCTAGTGGCAGCCTATCGATAGTCGAGCATGCTTTGCGTTACCTCATCGTGCAAGAAGCCTGCTGCCGTTGCTCTTTTTATCATAAAATATCTTTTGCCGGTGTATAATTGAGCGGAATCCAACAATCGTTAACTTTAACAATCGCTGTCTGAAATTAACACTAGAAATAACTACAGACGCGCACAGAAATAATTACAGGCGCAATTATTTCTTGAAAATGGTCTAAAGTAAGATCGACACGTTGAAATTAATGTGGTAATTTTTAAAACTTCTTTCGATCTAGAATATTTTCATTCCCTTTGACTTTTGGAATTTTATGAATATGAAATTAGTGTAATGCCTCGTACAATACCTAAACATTTAATAATTAATTAGATACCGATATAATCAATACTGTAAACAATATTTTGAATAATGGTACTGCAATCTGTAGTGATGCTTCAGAGGGGACAACCGATTGCAAAGGGTTAAATAACAGTGCGCCGATAGCATTAATATATTTATTATCTAGAAATAACTGTTTCATATTATTTTATAAACAAAACGAGAATATGTCTATCCAAATTTATTGGCCATTTGCCAATAATATATACCCGAGGAAATAAATTTGGTAAATAATGTTTCAGGGAAGCGTCTTCTCAATCTCAATAATTGCAATTTAAGAATATTTAAATTTAAATATTCTAAATCTAGTTTTAACAAATTGCAATTAAACAGCCGGTTATTTATGAATAAATTTTCACCCGGTTATCGATTCGATAATACCTAATCCATCGGTGGGATCAACCGCACTGATCAAAGGATACCGACGCGAAAAACTTCGATCTGGAGCAGCGCGTTTAAGAGGCAGTGCGATCGTTTAGCCACAGGGTGTACTTTATGTCACGATGCTTCAAGGTCAGCAGTGACCGGCGATGCCAGGTCAAGACGATCTTTACTTTTCAGGATAACAATGGCTGAGTCATGCGATATCGTATCTGGCTGATACACGACTCGCGGGATTCTTAACGGCGGGTATACCTATCGTGATCGAACGTCGTGCACCACGGTTGTGCTTCTCGATCTTACGATCTTTGCGGTTTATTTACTCGTAATGACTCGTGTCTCGCAGCAGCCTTCGCCCGCGTCTTGTATTGTTTTTCATACTCGCTGAAATTCGATTATTGGATCCATTAGCTCGCAATAATGTTCTGATCCTAGGATTATTTTCATTCACTCGGAAAATATTATAAGTAGAATTTTATAGATTTATGGGAGGTAGATAATTTTTTTACATTAGGGGCTTCCTCACCGATTTTGATGAGCTTGAAATATGTTGTTAAGGTAATCATTCTGAACAACTTTTCCCTATACATGTTACCGCCAATCGGTTTTAGTTTTCGAGATATTCGCAAAAAACTATTGCTAATACTGTATCCGTGCAGGAATACGAAAAATTCAATACAGTATTAGCAACAGTTTTTCGCGAATATCTCAAAAACAAAAACCGAACGACGATAACATGTATCGATAAAAGTTGTTCAGAATGATGACTTTGATAACATATTTGAAAGTCATCAAAATCGGTGAAGAAGTCCCTAATTTAAATAATTATCGGGAGGTATTTACATTTTGGCTTTTTAAAATCGATGAACATTTTTATTTTGCATAAAGATCCGTAATCGAACGGGACGTAATATGTATATTTATGCAAAATATTTTTAACGTGTCCACTGCTTTAATTTATACGTACCCCCATTTTTGTTATAATTGCATAACACAATTCTTTGTAAATCATTGATTAAAATTTTAGTCGACTGGTGTACATGTTACTACAATAGTATCTTAAATTTAATTCTAGACCATTAGCTATTCGTAAGAACGTAAATAATAACAGATTCAGAAAGAGAACGAACGGGGTACGTTTCTATCGCTATCTGAAATCGAACGTTTCCAGCAGGATCCTCCGCGACGTACATTACAGCCGGCAAAAGATCGAACTGTTTACGGTAGCGAGTTTTTCAAATAAAGCAGCAGATACGAGAAAAAGGTGACCCAGTGTGGCGATTTGCATATGATAGATTCGAATCTGGCGTTTATCAGCAGGGGGAAGTGGCGTACAAATCGAATTTTTACGCAGATCGACCGAGGTCGATTTCGTTTGAACCACATTTATGCATACAGCAGACTGTACTGAACAGTTGACATTCTACCATGTGGGACGCGCCCGATGAAAACAATGTTAAATACGTACCAATGCAGCGAATCGAAAACGTACGGTTCCTGAAAATAATTTTACGTCATCTGCTTTCAAATTTTATCCAAGTTTGCAAAAACGTCATGGAGGCAGATGTAACTTTGTAATAAAAACTGCAATTTGTGCGTACTGTCAGAGATCAGAACTATAGTTTATGTTAAATAGAATTTTATTAGTTCCCGAACCTTCTCGCAATACTCTCCTTCACATTTCACAATTCATTCATGAATAAATAATCTATATGAACACACACAAGTATACGTATATTACGCTTGATAGTGTTAGGATCAAAAGGGTGCACCCGTTAACGTTCCTCTAAAACTACCACGAAACTTCTCCGAATTCTTTGCTCTCTAATACTATGTTAACACTTTACCGGCCGGTGATTATTTTATAATTTAAAAAAATCTATGTTACATGGCTAAACATTT
This sequence comes from Lasioglossum vierecki, assembly GCA_028455595.1. NCBI lineage: Eukaryota > Metazoa > Arthropoda > Insecta > Hymenoptera > Halictidae > Lasioglossum > Lasioglossum vierecki. The sequence continues at coordinate 9,086,666 of CM052339.1, read as the reverse complement.
TTTAATGTAACCTTCAATAGCAACAGCAATTTTCAATGTGAACTAACAAATCACCTTCAATGCCTTTATGAAATAGTTTTTTTAGGATTGCAGTGTAAAAGAAAATTTCTATGCTTTCTTTTGGTACAGCAGAATCATTGAAAATCCTATTAACAGGTTTCCGGTAGGCAAAGTGTTAATGTATAACCTTAAAATGAGGTTTTACTAATCTATACATTTTGGTTATCAACCAGTTTAATAATTAACGTAAAGTATGAAACGGTCCAGGGATAATTAAACTTCTAATATCGATCGTATCATTGCTAATAACAATTGTTAAATGATCTCGGCGCTGCGGTTTGATCGTAAACAACAAACTTAACTAAGCAGTTTTGCTAATTATTTTAAATAATCAACGTTTCGGTCACTGATTTGGACCATTTTCAAGATTAACTTAAAATGGCGTCTGTAAGAAAAAAATAAAATAAAAGAACACGAAAACATACAATTTTCAAAAGTATTAACTATTAAATGTAAGGGAAAAACATATTCACAATTTTTCACTAACTTGCTTATGTGTGATTAAGTATGATAATTTGAGAGTTGTGAGACTCATAATGAAAAATCATAATGCGTCTTTACATTCACTCAGTGAAAATGCCAAAATGGTAAATCACATTTTATTGACATTAAATTATAACTGAAATCAATCTTTCCTACAACGTGTTGTATATTTATTCTGGTTAACCAGTGAAGAAACAAAAAAGAAAAATTTTATAAAGAAAACTATATTATTGTATTGGAGAAGAGTCATCATATAACATTACTAGGAATTATCTAGGAATAATTGTTCTACACACCGTGCAACATCAGGTTGACGGGATTCCGACGGGGGTCAGTCGAACAACCTGTAAAGTATTCGAGGAGTCGGTGATTGGGAGGACAGGCTGGCTAATTTCTGCCACTCGTGGACGTTCGTTAATATTTTAAGTTGACTATCTTCTCTGCTCGGGACTGTCGAGAAAGGCAGAGGAGGGCTGGAAAGGGGAGGCCGTCGTGCGTGCCACCTGGAACGAACAGTTCTCGGTGGATATTTGCATGCGACACGATGCCAGAATGCGGCACTGGCCGCTCCTCGATACCGCGATTCCCTTCCCCGTCCTACGTTTTGCTCGTTTTCGAGTCGTTTGTTTATCCCGCCGTGGTCAGAGAGAGAGCCGACGGCTGAATCCTTTTAAAAGCGATTATTCGACGGCCACGAGATTCCAGTCGTGGGGTACGCTGCATCTTCTTATGAAAATACTAACGATGGAGCGGATTACGACCGGCGGCAATGGACACCGAACGATCATCCGTGTCGGGCAGCTTCGTTAATTATTCTAATTAGAGGCGAGCCGGTCTGCCCTCTCGGCGACCCCTTGTTCGGCGACGCGGACCAGCGAATCGGAGAATCGGAACTGCCCCTACGTAGAAATTCGAACGAATGATTCATCGATGATCGCAACGTCCTTGCTGATATCGTATCTGTTGCGACATAAGTCACGCAACCCAGAAAAATGCAGGGCACCCCACAAAATGCATATGCGCTTCGACAGCTGCACGAGTGGACTGCGTTTTATGCGTTTGTCGCGAAAATCATTGGGTGACACGTGGAACAGTAGAAAGATTATAGTTCACTTCTTAAAGTCATTTCAGGGAGATGCATTGATACAGGCAATTTTTATTTTGCATAAAAATTTCTCTAATGGGCATTGACATATAACATACATTAAAGTTACAAACAAATAATTTAATAATTAGTGTGGTAATAGACAATTTTTATTTTGCATAAAGATTTCTCGAATGGACTATCATCATATAATATACATTAAAGTAGCAAACAAATAATTTAATAATTAGTAGGGTAACAAAAGTACCAGTACTTTTTCAACCATGAATTTCAGTTCAGACTTCACACTTGTTAAAATTACTTAATGGAGAAGCATATTTTCATTTGATTCCAGTGCCTCGTAATTGACACAGGCAATTTTTATTTTGTATAAAGATTTCTCGAATGGTCTATCGTCGTATAATATACATTAAAGTTACAAACAAATAATTTAATAATTAGTGTAGTAACAAAAGTACCAGTACTTTTTCAACCATGAATTTCAGTTCAGACTTCACACTTGTTAAAATTACTTAATGGAGAAGCATATTTTCATTTGATTCCAGTGCCTCGTAATTGACACAGGCAATTTTTATTTTGTATAAAGATTTCTCGCATGGACTATCATCATATAATATACATTAAAGTAGCAAACAAATAATTTAATAATTAGTGTAGTAACAAAAGTACCAGTACCTACACATTTTCAAGCATGAATCCTCCTTGAATAGAACCTTCTCCAGAAAGCCTAAAACCAATTGGACCAGGAAGAGCTCGAGACTGACAAGACAAAAGAAACCGAAGCATTGAAGACCGGTGGACGAGGCTTCTCGCGGTTCAGTATGCAACTTGTAACTTCAGCTACCAGCTCGGAGGAGTACGCTAGAAGACATCGAAGCTCCGAGGAATAAGCACGCGATAATCGCAGCGGTCTGATCTCTCCTCGATATCGGTTGATTCTTTCCGTGGTTGCAGTGGATCCAAGCCAGCGCAGCAACAACGGCAGCATCGAAGAAGAGATCGTCGAAGGTGAACGAAGAAGAAGAAGAGAGCCGAGAGAAGAAGGAGCATTATGGCGTACGCGGCGATTCAGCCGCGATAACTTTAACGCACGTGGAATGTCGGACTCGCCGAGTAGGCAATTATAACTCCGCGTCTCGATCTCGGAGCCTCGATGCACTTTACAGAAGAAAGGGAGGTGGAAATAAGAAGAAGACAAAGAAGAAATCAACGACGTTCGAAGGTGGGGGCAGCAGAAGAGCGATCTTTTTTATGAGAACGCCGGTAGATAGGTAGTGAGTGTTCTCCCGAGGATTAATGGTTGTTCTCTCTCCCTGTTTTCGATAGCGAACTCCATTGACAAAAGCTCGGGAAGCACAGGACGACCTAGAGAACACGGCTTCTCCGTTGAAAAGCATTCGCGAACTCGATTCGTACCGGGCTAATTTATTCGAGAAAATCTAGCGGAACGATCTCTTAATTAACATCGAATTCCTCCGTGGATACGTAATATCGAACAGTTGCGCTACTCGCTCGGTCGATGCGAATTGGAGCTGCGTTTTAAATACCTGAGAATCTTTTTGTCCTGACGTTGCGAAACGCAGAAACCGAGGAGAGAATGCTGGCTTGGACCTTGTCACGATTCTACTCGTTTTACGTGTTCTCCGACTGTGTAATGTATTTTTTTGTTCATTTTTAGCAACATGCAGAACCCAATCAGCTCCGTGGTCAGGCTAATCTTCATTTCCAACAGCTTCATGTCCTCAAACATGAAAGTATTCTGTAAAAATGAAATTTCAATGTCCATAATCATGATATTTTAGATGGTTTTGAATGACTGATTGAAGAAACAAGTAGCCTGTTGGACACAGAAAAAATTCATGTCCTCAAACATGAAAGTTTCTGTAAAAATTAAATTTCAATGTCTATAGTCATGATATTTAAGATGGTTTTGAATGACTGATTGAAGAAACAAGTAGCCTGTTGAACACAGAAAAAATTCATGTCCTCAAACATGAAAGTATTCTGTAAAAATGAAATTTCAACTTCGATAATCACGATATTTCAGATGGCTTTAAATGACTGATTGAAGAAATAAGTAGCCTGTTGATCACAGAAAAAATTAGTAAAAGTATTAGAGTAAATGAGCATTCGAATACTAAAATTAAAGAGTGGGAATATTTCTCCCGAATATTTTTCAAGAATTCCATATACAAATGCGAAGTTCGACTAAAATCTCTGATTATATAAATGTTGGAAGTGCTCTCCGGAGTGTTTCGAGGATTCCACCACCAGGATCCATTAGCGGAAAGACAGCAAGGACACGGAAGGAGGCACTGGACGAAATGAGCCGGCTCGGAATGTTTTACTCATGGTCGGTCGATAAAATCCCACTGCGGAGGTCGTTACGGCCGCCGATTACCGTTAACGTCCAGCCTACGACGCTGGACAAGCGTTTCTAAACTCGCTTTAAACACTTAGAAATACGATCCTGCGGATCAAGGATGAGTCCGCGCTTAGGATCGACCATGAACCGGAGGGCTGGGGCTCGCTCAGCCAACGATTATTCCATTTTTTCTCCTCCAAGGACATCAAAAGAGTTTTTGTTCTCGGCCATGAGGCAGTTCCCGGCCATTCTTTCGAGAGCTTTTGCTAAATTCGACAAACCGCTGTCGTCCGAACGAGGAATCGCGGATATTCGTTGGATTTTATGATTGCGAACGACTGCGTGATATCATGATGTGCAGCGAGTCGCATAAGTGCATTGGAAATTCAGAGCATCCCTGTTTATTTATAAAAATGTATTTTTCAAGAGCCTCAAACAGTTAATGTGACTTTTGTTAAACCTTTTCTTAATATGAATTTTTTGTACATCATACAGGGCGGGGCGCCACATTTTGCCATCTAGATTTACGTCATTATTAGTACGCATAACAAACAATGTTTCAGATAAAGTTGAATGGTTTTGAGAGTTTTGAGAATGTTTTTTTAAATGGAATCATATATTTTTTATTGAATCAGCTGATGCTCCTTCATATTCTTTACAAAAAAATATTAATGTATTTGTGTAAAAAAATCATTAGTTTAGGAGATATTTTAAATATAATTTATTAGTTCTTTTCAAACTTCTCGATTCAGAAAGTGTTTCGATGCAAATGGTCGCCACATTGAACCTTTTCTGTAAATAGACATTATAATTAAAATATCTCCTAAACTAATGTTTTTCTTACACAAATAGATTAATAACTTTTGTGTAAAGAATATGAAGGAGCATCAGCTGATGCAATAAAAAATATATGATTCCATTTAAAAGAACATTAATGACCATCATATATTCTTTACACGTCCACCTACAAAAAAATATACCATCAGAATGTCAAAACCATTCAACTTCATCTGAAACAATAACAATAACAAAATGAATAACAAAATGAATATTTTATTAATACTCCCACAACGATATAAACATTACACATTATCCTACACGTTTACTTGCAGATTTGAGCATCGCTATAGTCTGATTTTTGCAACTTTCATTGTAAGAATTGAATTTATTACCGACACAGACGATGAATCAATTTCGCAACAATTGTAGAAAGAAACGAGGAACGTTCTATTGGTGCAGAATTAATGAGCGAAGATAAGATGTAATTTTATCAGCAACTTGGGAAAGAGTATCGGGCGGTGCAACATGCTTGCAACTTTCTTGAGGGCGATAACTTAAAATTTGAATAAAATATTGCTGCGGCGAGAAGCTGTCGGGCGACATGCATTCTGTATACTTAGCAGTGAAGATTTATCACCGTCTGCCATCTTAAACTTTATGGCCAGTGCACGGAATATCAACGTAAAGGCAATTATTTAGCTGTCAGGGAATTATTTTTGCGAGTAATTTGAAATTATTAAAAGTCTGCATACGAGAACGCCGCGGAGTTTAATGTGATTTAATCGAATCCGCGTCAGCCGCGCGCAGTTTCCATTGGAAACTTGAGGAATGTTTTAGACGGTAATATTAAATTTACTTTTTCATTAAAATGCTTGAATAACAGTATTTGGTATTGTCTAATAATATAACAGATGGTAATAGATTTAATGTTAAGGGAACAAAATAAGAGTTGCAATTCTTTTGATACCATTTATGAAATAATGGTACAAATTATCTGTTTATAGTACCGAAAACCAAAAAGGAAAGCAAGAAGACAATAGCAAATTTAACAAACAAACAAAGTTTTCAAAATAATATTATACAAAGTATTTTAATCATTTTCGTAAGGGTTAAACAAAGCAGAATGCTCGCGATCAAGAGAGACTCGGTGCAGACGGCGGACGTTAGAGAAAGTGCAATAAATTATTTCGCTAATCCGAGGGGTTGGTTTGTTGAGACCGATGGGTGGGACGGAGAACGCATGCTCCAAAAGTTAGTGGGCAGATGAATGAAAGGTTAATAGAAATGTAAATGTTAGCTGTAGACAACGGAGAGAATGGTCCAACGATCGATGTGTAACAATCGCGGTTCGTTCGAGTTCCCAGGACGTTGTAACCTGCATTTAATTAGACAATATTTCAATGAAAACGTCTTTTTAATCGTGCTGGCTTTATTATCGCGATTAATCATTTCGTTACGTAAAACAGATACCTGTTCTTACGGAATCGCTCCAGAGAAATTACAGTGCAGCTTTCTTCTAATTCTGCTTCGATGTAAATACGTAGAGAAGCAGACATTTATTGAATTGCAAAATTGTCGGAATTCCTGTTGAATATTTAAAATGAACCATCTCTTCCTTCCTATCGATAATGTCATTCTACATTAATTTCTTCCTTCGCTAGAATATCCAATTTAATATATAATAATTAATTATTATATATTAAATTATTATATAATTTATTACATTGTTATATATAATAATGTAAACAATATTTTGAATAATGGTATAGCACAAGTACTAAGTATTATTAATTTTAGGGGGTGTTTGCCACCCTTTCGAACACTATTACGACTGGACTGCGGATCTTTATGCAAAATAATTGAACAAATGCAAATAAATTCATTTCATCCCTTAACAGTGTTTCTACGTTGAAAACCCAGCTAGTTTCTTCGCGAATGCATAAAAATCCGCAGTCTAATTATGACAGTGTCCATGTAAGAGCGTTGAGTTGAAGCGTGTTGATCCGGTAAGGTTAATAAGATCCTGTTCGCCTGTTTCACGGGGCAACAGCACAAGACCTTGCCGGTTATCTCTCATAATCGCGCACGGCCCCTAAAACGAGCTTGCTAACAACCAATTAAATTAGGCCAAAGGTATCCGCGATTATTCGCCGACTAAAATCCGTTCCCCCGGTTCTTTTTGTTTCAGGTGAGTTCACGCGTCCGAGGCTCTCGACCGCAGTCCGGGGCCTGACCTCAAGGAAGGACGGTAATGCACCGGGGCCCGAGAAGATAACCATCGGTGTTCGTTAGCGGGCCCGAAAAACCGGCACTTAAAAACAAAACGGGTCCCGGTGGGGGCCTGAGGGGAGCCTGATGGTAGTGGTCGCGCGAGAGCAGCGTTCGTGGAACGGGCCACGCCGAATATGCCTGAGTATATACATAATATACTTGGTGGGCCCCCGGAACGGGGCCCCGCGTCCTCGAGATAGGTTGGTTCGTTTGCTTGTGTAATGGCCTCCTAGATCGGGAGGGTAGATTAACAAGGGGGATATACACGTGTCAGACCCAGATTGACGCGATTCCATTTTAACGAATTATCCGGGGCCCTATCGGGGCCCCGAATGGCGGAAGGATCGGTGTCGTTTTTCCCCCTTTTTCCAAGGAGAGTAGTTCGGTAGGTGACTTGTCTCCGGCCGGGAATCTGTGTGGGGATTCCGATGAGATCTCGAGGGGTGGCTCTCTCCCTCCCCATCGCCCCAGCGAGATGCATAACGATTATAAATTATGACTTACCATTAAACCGTGGGCCCGATTTTCGACGAAAATTTATCGTGGACCCGGACTTATGCTAATCCACATTCCTGCCAGCTAGTCCTGAAAAATTTGACCCCGAGATTTATCTAATCCCCTTATTAATAGATTCAGCGAGTTTTATTCTGCTTTATGAATACTCGTAGATGCCCCTTTTGCGTTTTAATAATCCGTGCATCAAAAGCATTCTATTGTTTTACGATTATTCGATTATTAGACTGATTAGAATCGACAGATAAAGTTAGCTTTATGTAGACCATACTTTCTAAGTGAAATTATTTTCATAAAAATTCTTGTGTAATATTTTACAGTGCAAAAACTGAATTCATTCGAGTAGATGAACTTTAATTACATTGATCTTTAATTAAAAATGAACATAACTAGAGAAGTTTTAAAAAGTGCTTTAGCAAAAAGAGAACGGCTAAATAGACTTTGACAGGTTTAATGGTGATTAGATCAGGTCTCGTTTCCGCGAGTGATCGGAGTCAAGGGATTTGGGAAGCACGACGACGGAAATCAATTTATATGCACGTTTATAGAGCACGTTCGCGTTAAAGTAAGCCGCGGCCAGTATTTATGCAAATGCGAAATTGTCCACCGGCCGCGACATGCGTCTGCACTTAATTTATTTTTCCTGCGGCGATTTTGTAGAGAGTCACGGAGCCGTTTGGCTTTAAATGGACGCCGGCGCGGAAAGGATTGCCAATGTAGGATGGAGGGTTCCGTGAAAAATGAGTTTGAATAATATTAATACGTTAAGTGAGACTCGGGCCGAGCAATAGTCACGGGGAAGAAGATTGATCGGTGATTATTAGTCAACCTTTAACATGAAATCAGTCAGCAGGCGCGAGGGGGCTATTGTCTTTTAATATAATTTTTAAAAATGCGGATTTGTACATTTATGACAAGAATCAATTCCTCAAATACAAAACTGTAAATGCTGAGTATGCCAATTCTACTTCTCACAGTTGACCCGGAAAAATTTTTAACTCCATAAAACTCTGCTCAGCAATAATTCAAAATGGAGATAGACTGCTTTGTATGAACCTAAACTGAAAGAATTTTTATTTAACTACGAATTTTTATGCAACATAGAAATGTCCATTCTTTCAGTTTAGGTTTTTACAATTCATTATAAAATTGAAACGGTGTATCTGCATTTTTAATCACTGCTATTTACGCAGAATAAAAATTTATATAAAAATGAATTTTTTTCTTTTCATAATTTCTTACATTGAACTTTCTTTACGTGCTTCGATTGCCTTCTGCTCCGCAAATATCAATTTCGTGTATGAATTTATAATGCAGTAAATAATCCCGTGACACGGCGGACTAACTGCGATGACATAATTCAAACTGAAAACCGCCAACGACACCGGACAAAAAGATTAATAACCCGCCAAAAAACTTCAACTACCAGCCAGTTAATTAACATCCAGCTGAGCGAGTCGCATTTGAAGAGGCACATACTTCATGCTTCCTTAACATGGTAGAGTGATCAGGTTGCAATAACTTAATACGAAAGCCGTGCATGTAGCGAAACATTAAGAGTAAGAGGATCGATCGACTCGCTGAAACTTGAACTTCCAGTTGTTCAATCGTCTTTCGGAAAGCGAATGTGTCGGATATTCGTGAAAAGATTGAAAGAATTTAAGAGTGTTCATTTATTATTAGACAGCGGATTTTATGCATTTATGACAATAATTAGTAGGTGTAATTTGAAACGTCAAGAACGTTCGACGAACTTAAAAATACATTTATACCATTTTCAAATATTGAACATATTAAGTCTCTTGCAAATCTGCAGTTTTACTTATCAGTTTTTCAAAGTTTTTATCTTCTTCCGCCGCTTAATCAGTTTTTCATTGGACGTAGGATCTTCAAGTTGAATGTATAATATTTTGACGAGTATTCAGCTTGCAAAGCACATACAGTAAATTTTTATTTTGTAACCAAAAGAGATTGAGAGGAATATCGAAAAGTAAAAATCTTATTATAAAGATCCGATTTTTCGATCTTGCTTTTAAGAAGCTGTAAAAATCAACGATATCCATTTGACATCATGCTTTATATCGTCTCACGTACCAGTTAAATTAAATGAAATACAATTTTGTTATTTCCTGAAATACGATTATAAAATTTAATGAGTATGATTTAAAAACTATAGCATTTTGAGTTAAATTAAATGAACTACAATTTTGTTATCCCCTCAAATACGATTATAAAATTTAATGAGTATGATTTCAAAACTTTTGTATTTTGAGTTAAATTAAATGAACTACAATCTTTTTATTTTCTCAAATACGATTATAAAATTTAATGAGTACGATTTCAGAAGTGTTGCATTTTGAATTAAATTAAATGAACTACAACTTTTTTATTTCCTCAAATACGATTATAAAATTTAATGAGCATGATTTCAAAACTGTTGTATTTTCAATATATGCTAAAAGAATCGACTTCGTTGTAGCTGTTAGGGTAGAATGTTTGCATAAATCGGAGCCAGTGTCGAAGGATGGGCTTCTGGCTAAGAAAAGGCAATTCTTTCGGCCACCTGTCGCCATAGTAGTCGATATTTCGCATAAATCATGGTCGCGCGAGATTCGCGTCATAACTCGGATTGGTGTCCGGCTGGGCCAGCGTCGGTTTCGCCAGGTACGGCGTAGATTCGCCTTGTAGATAACCGACAGCACCGAACCGGAGCTGACAGAACGCATCTCGGCCGCACGTTTTACAAGTTGTTTTACAACCCGGGGATACAACGCCACACGCTGAGAGCCGCAGGACCTCCCTCTTCCCGTGGTTACCGCGTAGAAGCGAGAAACGCCGCTCTCTTTTGTTCGGGACACGAGCCCCGACTTTTCGACTGGGACCCTCGTGCCCCGAAACGTCCTCCTGTCGACGCCTCCGCGAGTTTTAAGTGCCCTCAAACGGTCCACTGTTCTACGTGCGGCCAAACGATTGCTCTTATTTCCTGGCAAAAAAAAAGATGTTTAAATATCTTCGTTGTTAAACTGCGCAAACCCCTTTTTCCATCGAAAATGTTCATTGACAGAAATGTTCATTCAGTCAGAAAAATGTCACGAACACGTTGGTAAAAGTTTCAAAAAATAATCGTCTCAAAATATTGGTATTACTTGATCGAACGGAATTAGTTATTTCATTTGTGAAGAATTAAAATTGCTTGCACGTATACAGTTAATTTTTACTTTGATAATTTTCATAAGCTAAGAAAAATAAAGTAACACCTACTGTTTTAAAGTGCCTTCACTAATTTGTGCTGCAAATGCATAAAATCCGTAGTTTGTTAACTAGATTCACGTACGAATAATTTTTAAACTCTTGAAATATTCAAAACTTCAAAACATCATGTAATTACGAGAAAATTCATGTAACTTCCATGAACATTTAGATAGCGTTATTGTTTCATCAGTTTGTCCATGTAAGTTATTAACATTAAGAATAACGTTGCATATAAAGTGTGTGGTTCCGAAGCCGTCTATTAAATGTTTCGTCTGTGCAGCGGCTTGCTCAAACGGTTAATTAGAGTTGGTTAAAGTACGAAACCTCGAGCCAACACATTAATGCCCATCTATTAAGGCACTTGCGAAACGTTCTAGAGCGAGAGACACGAAGACGCGTGTTTTCTCAATTTTTTTACAGTGATCGAATAGAAAATGCGAAGCTATCTGTGAAACCGGTTGATCGGGTCGATGTGGATATGCCTTTGCAGTTGTTCCAGATCGTTGCGATATCATTGAGGATATCTGGAGTTTCCATAACAGGTGGTTCATAAATTAGGCTGGTTTTTTAAACATATCTGGCAATTAAACATATTAAAACTAGCGGGTATATATTATTTATTGGGAGCGTTGCCTCGAAAATGACAAGACACGTTTCTAAAAACGTATAAGTATACGTTTCAATATCTCGTTCAATTTTATTTATAAAAATTCAACAAATATTTCATACACGTCGATCTAGAAGACAGGAAGCTATTCAGATTCATACAGCAAGTTTAAACATGTTAAATAGAGAAAATTAATAGGACACAATGGACAAAGATTCAACAAATATTTTATACACGTCGGTCTAGAATTTAGGAAGTTATTCAAATTCATTCAGCAAGTTTAAAAATGTTAAATATAGTAAATTAATAGGACACAATGGACCTTCTTGTTTTGTTACAATTTTATATGCAAAGATTCAACAAATATTTTACACACGTCGGTCTAGAATTTAGGAAGTTATTCAAATTCATTCAGCAAGTTTAAAAATGTTAAATATAGTAAATTAATAGGACCTTGCACACTGCTTCAAATGGTGAAATTTCAAGTGAAATACACAAAACATTTGTCTATCGAGAATAAAAAAAGGAATAGTCGAACCACCATAATCAAGAACCGCCCCTTTTAAATAAACAGCTCGCTTCCTGTCACTCGGTTGTCGCAATAATAAACGTTCCATTACTCTCCGTGCTTTGAACATTAGAGTAATTAAGCGATCACGGGGTCTTATATAATCGCATCGCCGTGTTTGGAATTTATAATCGATCGCGCGGCGCCAACAGTCGATACTGGAAATACTGGATATTCCGGAATCAGCGCACTCTCACTTAGCATGTCGACACTCTTTCCGCGATAGTCTAGCAAGTCCGCTTCTGATAAGAGCGCATCGGTTACCGGGTCTATAGTCGTCAAGATGCTTTCCTAAGCCGAAAGGAATCAGAACTGGTAAATTGGATTCAACCTGAAACAACAATTATCAAATCCACGTCCTGACGTCTTTAAACAAAAAGAAAATGTTATTCCGCGTATTTCACTACGTTTCCACTTTGCAACGTTCTTATCCGTTGCTTCATTTGCATTTTCTATGGACTGTTTGCGTCACCGATATATTACAGATTTAACTCCAGAATTAAGAATTAACTTCTGACTTAACTCCAGAATTAATAATTAACTCCAGGCTTAACTTCAGAATTCGGAATTAACTCTAGAATTAGGAATTAACTCCCGACTTATCTCTAGAATTAATAATTAACTCCAGGCTTAACTTCAGAATTCGGAATTAACTCCAGTATTAAGAATTAACTTCCGACTTAACTCCAGAATTAATAATTAACTCCAGACTATATTAATAATTAACTTCAGGATTAAGAATTAATTTCAGACTTGACTCGAAAATTTCAATTTCCAAATGCATGAATTATTATCTCATCCAATTTTGGCTTTGACCCTACAATTTACGATTTAACTCAATTACATTACTCAACTTAAACACAAGCAAACGATCTCCCCTAGGCGTTTCCGTCCGCGTTAGAGGGAGGGTTGGGGGTATAGTTTAAATCAAAATCGACAAGTTTACAACAAACCAGGCAATTTCGGTGCGGACACCGTCCCCGTCGCTTCATCGCGTAGTCAAGGAATTACGACGGAGCCGAACGGTACACGTGTATAGGGTATGCGAGCTAAGAACCGCCTCAATTATCAAGCTCGTTTGTAGCAACATTGTTTACAACGTCTGCTCCGCTGCATGCGTTTATTCCGGCTGGGCTCCTCGCCGAAGGTTTTACAACCGCGTGCCGCACCGCGATTTTACGCACGGTATAAAACCGCCCTTCCGTGAATAATTCTTCATTATTCGCGTGCGAGGACGTATCATTTCGTCCACTAAATAAACGCGCGGCAAGAATGCTCGGTTACAGGCTAGTATTTCATTAAGCCGGGTAATAATAATGTGCGAGTGGGAATGATCGTTCCGTCCTGGCGAAATAGTCGCGTCCACTCCTCACGTACTGAGTGTCCGACAATTTTCTCACGGAATTTTGTCCACAACGAAATACGAACTTTCATATATTCCAAAAGTGACTGCTAGTGGATGTGTTTGTACTTCATCCTCGAGTGGTCATTTTAAAAAAATTATATTCAGTTGTACAATGTTTTGTAGAAGCAATTGTTATTGAAACATGGATTCAGAAACCGTTTGTTAAAAAGTTAGAAGTAGACAGCGGATCTTTAAGCAAAAGTAAAAATGTTCTTTATTTATTGTGGACACGATTTCATTCCGTAATGACTCTGCTACGTGAAAAACAACATTAAATATTCTTGAATTTCTTACTGTTTTACGTTTCACGAGACCAATCTCTTCGTAAATGCATAAAGATCTGCAGTCTAGTTATAAGACAAAGAGGATACACAAAAATGTTTATAGAAGCTAAAAGCTTGTTTGTATTGCGCAGAAGTAGTCGTACAAAATGTTCACTAACTTTACACTGTCGTATATTAGAGAAACACATAATAACAACGTACATATGTGACATTATTAAGGTACAAAAATAGAGTGAGTCTTTCTAAGGAACGTCCGAGTGCCTCTGCGAAATAAAACTTACTAAATTAACTGAACTGGTAGCCTCTCCAGTCTCTTGATTAAACTATACGTCAACAATTCAGCGCGCACGGTCCAGTTATAACTTTTTAACAATACGGTCCCGCTATTTACAAGGGGCGACGGTTTTATTTTTAGCCGTGGAGGCGCTTTTAGATGTTACCGGCGATGTTTTACACGGCGACCTGTCAGCCACCCTCTATATTTCACGTGCGTTTAATGCCGTCGTAATAACATCAGAAATGAAGAATAACGATCACCGTCGGCCATAAAAGTTCCTTTCGAGTTCGAGACATCATAGAGTCCGGTCGAACCCATTGTCTCATATCTGTTAACCGTATCGGGGGAAAAAACCGCAGAAGGGCTAGGTTCTCAGGATCCTTAGCCCAGGACGGCCAGGACCCTTGGGCTCCGCCAAGGTCCCAGTTGCCGCGGTCGGCTGTCGTCCATAGGGAAACGTGAAACGCGGAGAGAAAGAGAGAGAGAGCCTGTCTCGGAATTCTCCTCCACCTCTCTCTTCTCCCCGAGCCTGTACCCTTCTACGTCTCCCCAACCCCTCGGCTCGTATCCTTCCATCCCTCTGGAGGATTCTTTTGTTTCCCGCCGCGGAACTCCAGTCGAGATCCTATCTGACGTAAATAATTATCCTGGATCCCGGCAGATGCCGCGTTCGAACCTCCGTGCTCGAACCTTGGGATTTTCATTTGAATCCCGAGTCCCGTTCCACGCGATCGATCCTGCGCTACCAAATATTCTGGATTGTTTGCATCGCTGTCTTTGCTACTCTATTCAAGGATATTCTTTCACGTCCTACCCCTTCCGCGCCGCCCAGCGAATTTCCAAACGTCTGCACCTGGTGTAAACATATCTTCAATCAACAATAGGTTTGTGCGAAATTTCAAGGATGTGCCACAGGATGTTAAATATTCGAACAAGTAATTAATAGGGAAGCAGTAATTGAATAGATATTCATCTCATCCCTTAATATGTAGTCTACGTTGAAAATAACGTAAAAATACTCTTGGATTTTTTTATATTTCACCCAGTTAATTTATTCATAAATGCATAAGAAAGTTCTTATGCACTTCTAAGAAAATATTTCAATTTATAAAAAAATTAGATGAAAGTCAAAATAGAAGCCAGATATTGCAGAACAGATTTTCAGATTTAAAAATGATTTATTACACATTGTTTGAAAATGATTATTTTTTACTGCTACGATGTTCGTCCATGAAGGGTTGAACAGAACCTCAACACAAAATCCTTTGAAAGATAATAGAATGTTATACGGGCAGAATCATGATACATTGAAAATGATACGTACTTGATATTTTATCACAGAAAATTGTAGTACAAATTCCATTTAATTTCGTACAAGCGCTCGCAACCCCCAATCATTCTTTTCCCCGGCTATTTTACCTGTAAGAGATTCTCACTGACCGTGCGAACCCTCCGAAGCCGATCCGTGGAGAAAACTAACTTTTACAATGGTGATTGAGACTCGACGATGATCGCGCACGATCGCGTGACGGTAATTTCCAATGGTAATACTTTAAAGTCTCCATATTTTTTTTCGCGCAGATGCTCTATTTGGTGTTTTTCATTGTTATCAGAGAGACGATCGTTTCGACCGGAGCCTAAATGACCTGGCTACGGTTTTATGGCCGCGATTCATTGAGCTGCTGTTTACATTTTCTTTTGACTGTGTTCTTCTTTCAGGGGTGAAGGTCGAGCGAAGCGATGATTTCTAGAACGTATTACACTTGTGAGATTGTTGCAGGTAGAGTGGGAACAGCAGTCTTAATCGTGACAGCGAGGGGGAAACATCGAATTTCGGAAATTGTTTGATTGGAAAGTGTTATCTATTAATAATTTTGTTCTGAAAATTCAGTATTCATTTCAGTTCAGTGTAAAAAACAAAATAGAAGTGTACGAATATGTTAGCTTGAAACATTTGAATCGACTATCTCGGAAACAATTATACACAGTCCAAACAAATATGTTGTCAAGCTCATCATACTAAACAAATTTTTACCTATACATGTTACCGCCGCTAGATTTTGGTTTTCGAGATTTTACAAAAAACTATTGCTAATACTGTATTCAATTTTTTGTACTCCTGCACGCTCCGTGGTAACTTAAACCTGTTCGCCGTGGCGTATTTTACATTTTGCTTCTAAACACACTGTGGAGTTGAGAAAGATAACAGGGTCTCACTCTGGTCATATATACGTAAGGTGACTTTCAATTTTTTTAAAACTATTGCTGAAATTCAATACAGGATATCTCAAAAACAAAAACCGAGTGGGGATAACATGCATAGGTAAAAATTGTTCAGAATGATGACCTTGACAACATATTTCAAGCTCATCAAAATTTAAATAAATTTAAAAAAATAAATTAGTAAATTTTTCTATGCAAAAATATTTCGTGTATCTTAAGAATAGCCAAATTGTTAGACGAATTGAAAGATAACACAATATTACAAGGCGAATGGTTAACAAAGTGTTAGTCGGTTGTATCTTCCTCGAGGGCTGTATCGGTTGAAAAAAAAATCGCAGGTAACGCATAACGAATTTCACATAAATTGCCGAGATAATTTCCCAAGTTGTTGCTCGAGGGCCCGCTCGTTCCCGATCCGATAAACAAATTACACGGCAAACGACGCGTCGCCTGTTGCGCGCGCGCAAGAGAGAGAGAGAGAGTCTAATTTCACCCCAGGCGGAGCAATTTTCAGTGTTTCACTCGCGACACACGTACCACGCCTCTGGCCCTATTGTCTATCGCACTGTGGGCAATTTGTCCTCGGGAACGCTGTCACGATTAAGCCCAGGGAAACCAGTTTTCGTTCTGTTGCTGCTGCGGATCAATCGGACAAATCGCCACATTTTTATTGGGATCCCTCAAGATGGACGCTCAAACAACGACCGGTGAGTCCAAAAACTGCTTCTTATCAATTGTTATACTTGTGACTTACAAGTATTATAATATGTTAATTATGTATATCTGTAGAATTAATCATAATGTTTCTTAGATAATTGAGCTGTTTAATGCAAAAGTGATGTAATCCAATATTTATTTAGTTATCACTGCTTTAAACTTATTGGGTTATTTAGCAATTACAATATTGTTACATACAGGGTGGAGCACCACATTTTACTATCTATATTTTTTATTGCATCAGCTGATGCTCCTTCATATTCTTTATAAAAAAAGTATTAATCTATTTGTGTAAAAAAATCATTAGTTTAGGAGATATTTTAATTATATAAATATGAACGTGAAATTTTATTACATAAATTAATGAAATTTAATTACATAAATATGAATTCAATGTGATATTTCCTATCGAAATAGATACGTAAATCTAGATGGCAAAATGTGGTGCCCCACCCAGTATATATAGCTTACATCACATAATTTTTCTATTTGATTTAACATTACATCTCAAGGGTTTAATCCTCCTTATATGTGTAAAGGAATTATCACATGATTTTATCGTGGCTCGCAGAAGACGTAACATTCTTTGATTATTATTGTGTTTCGTAGAATTGTTACATAATCATTGCATGATTTTTGCATTAAACGGCTGAATTATAAATTAATTTGTGAGACACTTGAACGGTGCAGAACTATTGTGAACGATAGTTTCGATGAAAATTTATATCTATGATATGTTTGGTCTTAGCGGTTAAATTAGCATCATAAAAGTGCAGTTCTAAATCGCGTTATTCACTATATATTTCCTAATAAAATTAACTAGATAAAAGCGATTTATTTATTTATTTAATTAATGCTTTAAACCAGATGTGCTTTATATAGCATATTCAATACATGAATTTCATTAGCGTATTACATAATGGCTTAATGTGTCTCTTCGCTTAGCTTAACTTGACAGTAATTTTTTATTCAAAAAGTTGATTCAATGAAATTAAATTTTTAGTGCACAACGCTTAATAAAATCGAAAATGATTAGCAGACCTTTAATATCTGGACCACATAGGAAGTATCTTATACAGGTTGGAAGACAGTACTTGTGTCGGAATAGAGCTGAAAGTAGTATATAACGTTCGTCTTCATAGTTTAGGCATTACATATTTGTAGAACGTTAAAATTGATGCAGGGCTTAAACGCATCCAGTGAAGTATCCAGAACTACATAAAAATGTGCAGTCTATCGCAAACGACATATTTTTGTTAAAAATTAAAGAATCCAAAGAGATTTTGATACACAAAGCTATCTCGTCATTTAGAGATTCGTCGGTTTAGCCGTAGGAATTCGTTGAAACATTATTTCCACATTCCGCGCGCTTTTTCGCGCGTCAACATCCAGAGGAATGCTAATTCTGGATGAGCGGGGCTCTTAAAGCTGCTTTTAAGCGTATCGGGCCGGTTTTACCGCGAACGTTCACGGTTTATTTGATTCATAGCCCAACCGTTGACCCGTAAATTACTCGGGCCGTTTCGGGGACTGTTTTTCCCTATCGCTGATAATTTATCGAAAACGCGACACGAAAGATCGACCTCGTTTTCGCGCGACACTTCTGCCGATCCTCTGTGTACCTCATTCTAGCCATGGATCCGGAATCCGCGTAGCTCCGTCCGGCTCTTGATTTACGATCATGATCGATCGTTGAACGCGTGGGGAAACACACAATCTACCAGCACCGTGCTGTCACTGTATTCCTCGATCCACTATTTTCTGCTCTTGCGAGACGGAAGTGTTGCACCCCGGCGCGGCTGTTTCGCGACATTTGTTGCACAGGCCCTGCGTTTCTTGGGCCAGTTGGGTCCCATGCGGAGAGACTGGGGTTTTAGAGTCTTCGTGGAGCACGGAAACTCCGTAGACCCGCTGTGTATTTTATTTCTACGGGTGTAGCAAATCGGAAACAAATCACGCCTTTTCGGATAAGGCCGCATATCGTTAATTTATAAGAAAATTGACGCAAAGTATATTTAAAAAAAATATAATAATGAATTTGTAAGTTGTGATGCACTTTTTAACTGGCATACATGACAAGTAATACAGTATCTAAATAACAACAAATCATTTTATATTTCAAAGTCGGTGATACGCGACAAAAACAATTGAATAACGTCACTTTTCTTATGAATTAACGATGTATTCTTCATAATAAATTCTCAAAGTATTTCAACTATTCACGGTACTCAAGATTTAATTCCTTCTGAAAATTGAGAAAAGTTCTTCATAGGTAAAGTGTATAATTAAGAATTCAATGTAATATATCGAAGGAACACTCGGGAACTGGAATTCCGAAAATGTTTCAACTGTTCACGGCATTCGTGTTTTAATTCCTTACATTTCTTCAAAGAAAAATTGTAAATCAATTTAGTATGTGTGAGGAAAATTCAGAAGAGGGACAGTGGGAGAACATATTTTCTCGATTAATTCACTTCTTTTATTTTCGTAAGAACGAGCCGACCGTAACGCGAATACCTACATACTTGTTCACATAGCTCGTACCAGATAATAACGAGTGGATACCGATCGGATACTGTTTTATCGCCGACAGATGCTCAATCCGAAGACTCGAAAGTTCTGTTGGTAATGACTAGTGCGATCTGTAATGGCTGGTTGGTTCGCTTGTTCCACGGTGCGTTTCTTCCTCTATTTTCTTGCGGCATCATCGTTCGCTGAGACGTGTTCGGATATACTCTCTACAGTACAGGAGAACCCGATTATTTTTGTTGACACCCTTCCATGATCGTCAACCCTTAACTCGCAGTCGTATCGGTCTATTTTTCGTAACAGATATTTATTAAACATTTTTATTCATCATTCAGTCCGGGAACGTAAAAAATTAATTACGGGTTGTCGTAGGCTGTCTCGTTGGACGATCATTTGAAGCTTTCTTATTCGCTCAAGTGCCAAATTAATTGCTTCCACAACTATGTATGGTGATTGCCACAGATTGAATTTTGCGAATACCTGTTTTCTTTTTATTCCTCTGATACATCAGTGTTTTCAATGACGAAACTTCTGAAGCAACTTAGAAGCATGTCTATTTTTATTTAAGAATGTAGAAATAACACTAGAGGCTCGTTTTAAAATTTTTTGTAATTGTTGGAACGCGGTTGTAACTACCTACTCACGAATGACTGCAAATCTTCATGCAAAAGTGCAAGAGTTAGATGTAATACATATATTTCTTTCTTTTCTTGAGGACTTTAGTGATTCAAAAATAAAATAACAGTGTCCTAAAATTCTTGTTACATGTATACAACTATTGCATCCGTTAAATAAATAGTACTGCAAAGGCTTGAACGACTTCAATGAAACCAGAGTTGTGCTAATTCATTGTATCAATTACATTGTAATTCAATTACTACATATTTTAATCAGATACGTAATTGAAATACAATATAATTGAAGGTATTGCCGTAGGCACGTCACCAGCAGCTAGTAAATTTATAAATAATAAATTCCATCTGTCTGGAACCTTCACATGGATTTTTCAATCTCTTGTCTATTACTTCATTTTCCATAATTCAATTACAATGTAGTTTATAATTGTACTCCATTGCAATAACGAATTACATTGCAATTTAATTGGATGAAGACCTGAATTATAAATTACAATATAACTGAATTACAATGTAACTCAATTATTAAATTTGTGATTTCGGCGCAAATTAATTTAACTCAACGTGTTTTGATCCCTGTGTAGATCTTTTTCAAGAGCTACATTTCTGTGTTTGAAAAAATTAATACTTAATAAAATTAGAAATAAAAAGAGGATTTGCAACACAGCTGTGGAAAAACATATAAGAACTCAAATGCTTTGTAATTATAATTCTGGAGTTCTTTTTCAATTATATTTCTGCACAACTCTGAATGAAACAACAAATGTTAGGATATTTAACGATAACTTTACGCCGCTCTACCTTTTTGTTCGAGGAACCCGAGGTCCTTCAGGTGCAAACGTCCGAGTTTCGCACGTAGCTGGCCTTTTAGCGGGCTTCGACTAATTAACGCGAGCTGCACTCGCCGACTTTGACAGTCGCTGGTATTGTTAGCCCGGCCGCAACGATAATTACGTGGCTCGTAACGATCCGCACAGGCCGGCCATTTATCGTTTCAACGCGGATTTTCGCTTTTCTTTCGCCTGGCCGTTCTCGGTACCATTTCTGTCTTCTGTGTTCCTCCGCGAACACTGTAACGAATCGTTCCGCGAGCAGCTAGCTCAATTCTCACCCCGAATGCAATTGTTCCGGGAAAATCGACCGAACCAACGAGCAGAAAGTTCGTTCAATAGCCAATGGGAACGTGGCGGCAAATTATTCGGTTTAGCTTCCATCAGACTGTATAAGGAAGATATTCAATGTGCTGAAATACACTCTGCTTAAAAATTGGTTCTAATACATAGTTTACAAAGGAACGAAATCGTAAAACGAATCAAACGCAGCCGCGATGAAAGGCGACCGTACATTAGACTGTGTTTGGGCGGCTTCGAGTTCCACGAAAACTACGAATGTGCTGAGTTCTGTTTCCATGAGTCTCACGTATCGCTCGCGGTGAAACAATCACGCTGTATCCGTTTGTAGACGCTTTTCACCGGTAATCGCCGTGATCGACATTGCCGAGCTTTGCAAACTGTAAATAAAACGTTAGGCGTGCTTGTGTAAAATAAAACCTGGCTGCCCAAGTGTTTCGAGGAACAAATAATATACTCGTCAGAGTGGCCTGATTATTTTCAGTTTAGAAATTCGGATACATACTCATTCCTTGAACTAATTAAATTGGCCACTAATAGACTACATACTGAATTTATGACGCTTATTCATGAATTTATTTATACAACGAAACAAAACATTCACACTAAGAAACCATTTATTTACTTTATTGGAGAAACCATTTATTTTACTTTATTTATTAGACTGCGGATTTCTATGCGTTTATAGCAAAATTGAGTAGACGAAATTCAAATTTGTTGGAAAATATTAAAACTTGAAGATGAATTTACTGAATTATAATAAACAGTAAGTTTTTATAATTTTAATAAATGACTACCAATTTAATTCAAGGAATGAGTACGTATCTGATTTTTTAAATCTGAAAATAATCAGACATATGATTTCTCCCCTATTAAAATCAAACATTCGTATTATTATTTTGTATAAAGATCCGCAGTCTACTTTGAACTCGACGAAGACACCTAATTAGCACGGGTAGACAATTATTTTTGGGTTCCATGGAAATCACCGACACGGCTTTCATCCACAACATTTCGCCGATTCTAGATTTGACTGACAATCACTTGGGCCGACAATGATTTTAGATTACTTGTCGGTCAAATCTGGTTTCGGTGAATACCGTGTCGGGGAAAGTGTCGATGATTTCCATGGAACCCTTATTTTTTACTAAGGAACATGATATCAAAATATTAAACGAATCTTACTACTCGTCTTTAAATTCGTGAACGCAATGAAAAGGAAGGGAAAACAGGTTTTGAACTTAGCGAAGTTATCTAATCAGCACGGGTAGACGATCATTTTTTTCCAAGGAACGTAACATTAAAATGTTAAACAATCTTGCTGCTTGTCTTTAAATTCATAAACTCAACAAAAATTTAAGAACACAGACGTGCCAGAGAGTTTTGTAAATTTAACCGTGCAGTGCTGTTGAAAACATCCCCCCGTACCCTGACGGGTCCGTGACCCCATTCCAAGAGCACTCCCCTCTCGTAGAATGTTTGAACACGTGACTGGGCCGTGCCCCAACGAAAGTCACTTTAGACAGGGAACAGTTAAGCGGTCACACTATTTGTTTTCTCCATCTGGCACGGCACTGCGCGTAGGTATTAGGTATATGCACAGGACGGGCCCGGCTCCGTGGCCTGACATTCTCCAGGCCCCGATTCACGGCGCTGCGGGGGGAACAAACCACGGAGCCCTTGTACTGTTACAACGACCCGTAAAGAAGCCGATATTATTCCTACGTACGACAGTAGTTACCGTTGACATTCCACGGCCGAGGGTTACGAGCGGCGCTATGCACGTAATTCTCATTCTTTTTTCCCCTCAATTACAACCGGCTCACCTACCAGCCAGTCAAAAACAATCTCCGCGCACGCTCTCGGATGAAGTGACTTTCATAAATGGGGATCGAACGACTCGAGTTGTTGCAGGAACTTTGAGGAATCAGGTTTCCGCGTGACGTGTAAACAGTCGCGATAAACAAGTTTAATCAAAAACGCGTTTTGTAGATTCATGTCGATTGCACAGAGTGTCTCATTGATTTGCAGGATCGTCGTCAAATTTGTTTATGCGGGCTTTCAATATTCAATATTCCGTGAATAGTTCTTTAATTATTTTTATGTGCAGAAGTCCTCGAATGTTTTTTTATTAATGTACAAATCTGAACTTAGTTAAATATGTAGAAATTGTTTCTAGTATATTAGAAAGGATTAGTATAATTGTTGTTACATCTCCATGATATTTTACAGAATAATTGCAATACATTTCAGAAATTATTAGAAGTTTTCATGAATTCTTCTTGTGAATTTTCAATTTATAATTGTGTGGCTGTTGTAATAATTAATTCGAATAGTAATCGAGTTTATTTGATAACAGGGTTATAACGATAGTAGAGTAATTCGAGACATTCCGGACGTCGCTCCTTTATTCCGAACATCTATTAAATATCGATAGCATCGGAATCAGTAAAAAGAAACTGATGTTAACGGTATGTAGAGCAAGTTAACATCATTTGGATGAACCTGATAATCTGGAAGCTCGCAGGCACAGGTGCACGCACTGGCAGCACGCGTTATATTTATCGTGGAACTACAATACGCATGTGTGAACAGAGTGTGGAGTACAAATTAGCAGCGGCGGCAAACACCTGTTGCGCTACAAATATTGGTAGCTACGGCTGGCATCACTTCATTAACTCTAATTCGTAGCGGTTAGATAATCAACGTGTTCAAACAAAATGGCAGGCTCCGTTCTACTATTAACTCGTCTACTTCGGTGAGAAATAAATTCATTATCGCGCGAAATCGGTGAAAAATCGAAGCAGATAATAATCAATTATTAATTAAAATTAATAATTATAGAGATTGCAATCCTGCATTTCTTAAATAGGTGAAAATTTCGCGAATGACAACGCGGACGATGAACTATTTCAATGTTTTGTCGAAGATACATAAGATTATTATACCTTTTTTTATTGTTCTTGATTTTGATTGATTTTGATCGATGATCAATGATTGATTGAATTTGATTATTATACGTTTATCACATATACATATATTTCAATTGTAATTCCAAAAAGAGATTTATTTTCATTTAAATTTATGTAGATTTTTAGATTATGATGATTATGATGATTATCTTATTAAGTGAAATTTGTGTCTTTATTAAATATGCGGGATTGCATTCCCGAATTGTGAACCCTCTTGTACAGGCTAGTTCAGAAGATGCCAGACCATTTAAAAAAATCCACATTTATTCGTTTATAGACACATTTGAATTTTAGACAGTCTTATTACTTTTGGGCCACTGTGCATTGGACACACAAAATTTGTTTACAGTTCAATAACATTCTAGTTGATGGGCTCCATCGCCTCAACACGCACCTTCATGAATAAAATATTTTCTAAAATTTATAATTACCCAAGAAAATTTTGAAAATATATTGAATATAACGTAGAAGTTCATTTGTTCTCCTGACATAAGGAAATTATAAGGACCCTGATTTGTCAGAGGTGTTAGAACAATAAAAATTGCTATCTGTTTTATCGAATTATAAACTCTAGGGAGTAATACACGTTACGATCGCTTTATTTACGGTCACAGATAAAAATATAACTCGTATCGATCGTAGACCTACAACTTACAAAATATTTTCTCAGATAACCAAGGCACTCGGGAATCAAGTGACGTAACCAGTCGAAGGTAAACAGTCCGGCAGAATATTGTCTGGAGTAAATTTTATTATTTAATTATTAGATTACTATATATCGCATTTGCTGTATTCTTCACATTACCAGAATCATCGGTATAACATAATCGATGTACTTTTTAACAGTCACAAATAGCAGCACTATTTTTCAAATGAAATTATCGCGATGATGATATCGACAAGTTTTCGGGTGTACAACTATTCAAATTATTTTTAGACCTAATCGTTCATGCATAAAAAAACGTCGCAAGTATAAAAATTCAAATTTTGCAGCAAGTAAAAATAAATAAAATCTAATAGAACTGTCTATGTATTTATATTTCAATGAAATGAAACGAAAACTGAAAGATTTTGAGCTTTGATCTCTTGTGAACATTATTATTTCATTTTTATTCTTCATATTTGTCTTGGAACATTTTTATTTCATTTTTGTTCCTCGTATTCGTCCTAAACATTTTTATTTCATTTTTTGTTCCTCATATTTATTTTAAACATTTTTATTTCATTTTTGTTCCTCGTATTTGTCTTGGAACATTTTCATTTCATTTTTGTTCCTCGTATTTGTCTTAAACATCTTTATTTCATTTTTGTTCCTCACACTTGAGAGTTGGAACATTTTTATTTCATTTGTGTTGTTTCTCATATTTGTCTTAGAACATTAGTTTTGACGTTTCTCTTGTGCATGAGCGTACTGCAGGAGCTGATCAATTCGTATTTTGCAATTATTCCGTCACCAATGTATCCAGAATCACACGGCACAAATCGAGGTCGACTTCCGGCGGTCCAAGGTCCCGCGGGACCGATAAGCATGGATCGAGAAACGTTCTACACGATTCGCGAAATGTGCCGCGCCGATCCCGATCGTCCTTAGACCTTGTTTACCTGCATGATGGAACGCAGCACGAACGATTTACAATTTACACGTCGGCCACGAGTAAGCGAAACCGTATCGGACCAGCGATTCGCAATATTTGAGTTGAGCATACGACTGGCAACACCGATATCGGGACGCGATAAGGACCACCGAGTCCGCGACGCCGATTGGTTGGCCGCGTCGACCCGATACCGATGCAATAACCGTTGCAGATAATCGAATTACACACAGATGCTTTATCGCCAGGTGTACTACGACGCATTATTCCCGCGAACTACGACGTAAATCGCTGCCAAATCGATATTTCGCGTTTCGGACGTGATCGCAGGAACAAATCGCGTGGGACGGTCTGCTGATAGAGAGGGTAGGCTCCTCTTCCTGATACTTTTATCACCTTAATCTTATGGCAACGGAAACTACAGTGGCCCTAGTAGGGGGGCCCTTAGTTATACAGTATTTTATCCATAAATGTCCAAAATGTCTAGCTGCTAAATGTCCTGAAGCTATCCCCACTACTGCGGGATGCCTTGAGGGGCTAGAAAGCTCCAACGTAACTAATCCAATTACAAAACGTCTTTATTTTTCATTATTTCATTTTTTTATGGAACTTTCACCGACATATTCGTGGCTTTCGTGGCAAAGAACAGTATCCCTTGCGGATAATTGTCCATGGGCAGATTCGTGTTGGAGACAATTATCGATAAAATATTGTACTTCGTGAAAATATTTTTGCAAAATTTTTTTCACGACTCCTACAATTTTTCCATGTGGTAAGACAATAATTTCTGCAAAAGGTGATCGGATAACGGGAAGACGTACCACATTGACGTTAAAGTTGCAAAAAACATAAGAAACTTTATAGGAAAAAAAAGAAAAAGAAAAAAAACAATTTTTTTTTGTATTTTTGCCGCTCAATACGTTTGTTTTCGAAATTAGAATAAAAACGTATTTTATACTTGCTAGAGGAGTCGTAGAGATTTTCGATGTTCAAGAATCTTTTTATTTCGTGAATAACTGTTGACGAATTTTTTGTGTACGTGACAGAAGACCGGATAAAACTGTCCTATCTCGGTTCTGTGCAGTTAAGGTTAAATTCGTTCGGTAACGTATTATCTTGACGACGCTTTTTATCACGTTCAAATATTGATGTATATCGATATATACATCCGATGTAAAGAAAAGTTACCGAGCTTCGTATCTCGTCTCGAAGACATCTTCGTTCTATATTTTTTTTAGCTGAGAAGACGCAGTTGATTCTTCGTAAGTCAATGTTATTTGAAAGTATTTGATAGGACGTGTTAATATGACAATATGAGAAAAATTTATATACCATAATTATTTAGATTCTTTTACATAAAAGTATATAGGACGTCAATATTTTTTTTTATCTAAAAAGACAGTTCGTTAATCTTCTTCGTAAATCAATGTTAATCGAAAGAGTTTGATAGGACGTGTTAATACGACAATATGAAAAACACTTGTATACCGTAATTACTTAGATTCTTTTGTATAAAAGTATATAGGACGACTAAATATAAGAATCTTCGTTCTGTTTTGGAGGGAAGCAATGGTAGAACGCTTGACCAAGAAGGAAGACTGCAGCGCAGAGTATACATATACGTAGAGTTAGAAAAAAGATTTTAGAAAGTGCAGCATTGCTAGAAGTTAATGGTACAAGCGTAAAACATTATTGGAAAGGAAAGGACGCCCACGTGCTGCCTATCACGGAGCGGACAGCTTCGTTATCCCCGTATACCAGTATTTTCCGATCGCGTTCGGCAATCGACAATAAAGTGCTAAACTATCGTACGAATAAAGACATGCCCTCGATACAATTCCACAGCCTCGGCAAAAATGTTTCACCTAAAGGGGCACTCGCGTTCACTGCATTTTTATTCAATTCATTAGAACGAGAGTTCCTTTTTCTATTGTTAATGATCGAAAACCAATTTTATTAATGCCTCCTTGGC
>CM052339.1:8995197-9058826 GCA_028455595.1 Lasioglossum vierecki | reverse complement strand
CCGAAGAAAAAGAAGAGGGAACGCGACGCGCGGCGA
The DNA here is from genome assembly GCA_028455595.1 of Lasioglossum vierecki. Classification (NCBI taxonomy): domain Eukaryota; kingdom Metazoa; phylum Arthropoda; class Insecta; order Hymenoptera; family Halictidae; genus Lasioglossum; species Lasioglossum vierecki. The sequence continues at coordinate 9,058,790 of CM052339.1, read as the reverse complement.
GGAGAAAGGAGCGAAGCGGAGAGAGCGCGCGGCGAGGAGTATACGTGCGTGCTTGTACACGTTGGTTCGTGCGGAGCCATACGCACCGCGGGCAAAAATAAGGACAGAAATAGCGGCAATTACCGTCGGTCGGAGAGAGACGGGAATATTCATCATCCGAGGTCATTTGAATACCGCGGTGCCGAGAGGAGAACGAGACAGGCGGATCGACGAGCATCGCCGGGATCCTCTTTCGACGGAGGAAGACGCCGAACGAAGAGTAGGGAACGAAGTACGAGAGACGAAGAGGCGAACAGAGAGAAGGTTCTACGTGAGGCTGAACACAGGTAAACGGTCGTCGGCGGAGAGAGGAAGACGATCGGCCAGGTGAGAGGGAAAAGGGAGGCAGGAGAACCGGTTGCCGAGGAGGTAAACACGCGAAGGTGATGTACCCTCCGTGCCTCTCTTCGTCACTACAAAGTGGTCGAGCTCCTCAGGGATTTCGAGTGACGTTCTTCCCGAAAAGTCGGAGCAGAGGTCGCCGGCATGGAAAAGTGTGTTCCCGGAAGGGAAAACTAGAAAGAGGGGTTGTCAAGAAGATGAGCGAGTCGCGTGATGGATTTAATAGACGAAGGAAGAGATACGCGAGCGAAGGACACGAGGGGAAAAAATTACACGGATTCCTGGTTCGGATGGCAGGTGTACCAACTTGTTATTCGGCGATTCGGTTCTTGCGCGGGGCCTCCGGCACAGAAGAAAGGCTAATGTTTTGATCCCGGTTGGACTTTACTCACCGCACGTCGTAATCTCGAGACGTATGCTGACTTTTGCTCCGGTTAATTCCCAAAAAAATCTCGGGACCGGCTGTTTTTCGGCGGACGAACCGGGTGAAAGTAGCTAGCTCGCTGACTTTTAAACTGCCCTCGCGGCTTTCCCATAAAAAGTCGCTCCGCCGTGATTCAGCGTTGCACCGGCGAACATGTGTCAAGAAATTGGCCGGATCGCTGGAAAAAAGCGATCGGCCGGGCCCATCTGGGGGTCCGATGGAGGGAGGACGGACCCCGCCCGGACCAGAAACGCACCAACCGCGGCGATCGGCAACGGAAAAAACGCAACAATCGAATCGATCGACGATAGTCCCGCGCGTTTCGTTGTTATTCGACGCGGTCCGGTCAATTATCCTGCCGTTACACGCGAATTGTTACCGCGGTCCTCCACTGACTCTGGTGCATCGGTGCAATTTGTCTTGTGCAATATCGCGGCCGCGTCACGATTCACGTGGTCGTTTCAAGGATTAATACCTGATTTAATTTGTAGCTGGTTTCGCCGCGGCGTACAGTTTCGATCAATTAATAATTATTGATAAATATGCAAAACAAAGCAATTTTGCAATTTATAAAATTTTCCTTAACACGTACTAACACATTTAAATACTTAAAATAGACAGTTTATACATAGCAAGTAAGGTGAAAAATTATTATGTGGTTATTACTGGGATGAAAAACTTGAAAGAAGGTCAGTTTTTGCTTTTTATTTAAGGGAAAAATATTAATACAATATTTTCAGGAAAAATAAATATAAATAAACAAAGTAAGAGAATACATTTTTAGTTTCTAAGTATGAATAATTTTACAGTATATGAAAATATTGAATGGGTGAATTTTCACCCTGAGGAACGTATGAGGGTTAACAACAATTACGACCGATAGAAGAATATATTTATTCATCGCTATCTTCGGCAATTACATCGTTGGGACATTACGTTATTTTCAAGATTGTTTGAAATCAATATTTTGCTCACGTGTTTTATTTCGACGTTCACCATCCGATGAACAAATCTGTTATAGAAAATCAAATGTCGTAACATCTGTGGCAAAAAAGATTTTGAGATCGGTCTACTAATAGCGAAATAATTGAGGTGGTCTCGTTAGGTGGTCCATCCTGTGCAAAGAAGATTTATCATCACGTTTCTGTGTGTTTCACCTTTCAAAAGTACAAATTAGAAACCGAGACTACAGATTAGGATATTATTAAATAATGTATATAAAACGAGAGAAATCTTTGAGCACAATCAAATAATTGTGAAAGTAATAAACGTGACTCCTGTGTTTTTCAATTAACGCAGACAATTCTTATGTTGCATAAAATTCCACAATCTACTTTCGAGATGACTTAACAGTATAATGTATATCCGATACAGTGTGCAAAAAGTTAAGTCGACTAGTTCAGGATGTTCTGGAGGTAATTAAAAACGCAACAAAATTTTTTTCAGAAAGTTTTCTTTCTGTAGTATTTTTAATTTATTGAAATATTTATTTTTAACTTTTTATTGTGTAATTGTATATATTGAATATCACAAATTTTTTATCTGGAATTTTAAATCGAGGGGTACAATATTCGCAAAATTCACTTTAAATTTGTTATAATATGAAGACAATTTGATTAAAAAATAAATATAACATGAAGTCCACTAATTAAACAAAAGCTTTTTAAATTAACCTATTTTTTAAATGCAAGATATATTCGTGAATGGCTCTCATTGCCAATATATTGATAGATTTCAAATTTCTTGTATTTTTGTCTCCCATTGGTCCTCCAGAACATCCTTAACTGGCGAAAAAGTGAAAAATTTTTGAAACGCATGATTTTACGAGCGTTGAGTACGCGGCGAAATCGCTCTATCAGCGTCCAATAACATAGAATGTTTATTGACACGTGTCAACGAGGTCTAGTTAAACGCTCGCAGTAAGGTTCTTCCGCGACGCGCCGTCACCGGCGGTTTTTGCCGCGTTTATGGCGGTCGCCGAAGCGGAGGTGGAAGCAGCGGTGATTTTCAGAGGAATGCCAGCTATCATCGGCCGGCTTACACAAGTTCCGACGTTCCGAGTAATTTTTAATCCCCGAAGCAACGATACTGCTGAGGCTGATCCGCGGAATGCCGATTCCGCCGCGGTAATTGAAAGTAGTCGCAGCTTCTTGCCGCGTCCACATTCCTAGGCTCCGACGTCTAATCCTCCTATCTAACGTTGCTCGAACTTACGGCCCGATTAGTCACGGAAGCTACCGGTAACAGTCGTACCCGAGAATCAAACCTGTCCTCGGGTACAACATCATTTTCGCTGAAATAGCGGACAGATGTTAATCTGCCATACGCGCATCGGACCATTCTACGAAATGCATTCCTCGTTGCAAAAAATGCACGGTTTTCAAATTTAGATAAAATTAGATTTAAAACCCGGAAGTTTAGTATTGCACAGAAATTGCATCGCTGTAAATAGCACTCGTGTTTAGAACCGGGTTAGACAATTTTATTCGTGTTTCAAGACAGTACCAATTACATTATATAAATTACGTTTCATCGATCGTGAATGTTAAATAAACGATGTGTGTTGGTATCATAAAAAATCAAGCAATCTTGCAATTAACAAAGTCCCAACATTTCGATTCTGATGTGGATTATTTTCAAGAGAAGAATTTTTGATTTATAAAGTAACAAAAGTAACACTTTGACGTACTTGCTTTAACAAAAGGTTATTTAAAAGTGCCCTAGGTTTTGCACGATAATTTAATAAAACGAAATACTTAATTTCAAAAACTATAAATACTTAATCCAACGGTTGAGCTTTTCACAATTTATAGAATACGGACGAATTAAAAAATATTAAAACTGTCTCGATTAACGGCGTGGCAATTTTTACTGGCGCCTCGAAGTTTTGTCGCTAAAGTATGAATGAGGTCTTAGAATGTTCCATACTGGAATGGTATGCAAGGATTTATGCAAAACTTCGAGAGCCCGAGGCGCAAGTTTAAGTGGTCGCAGGTGAGCCTGCGCCCGGAAAATTAAAAGTACAATAGCAGAGAAACGTTGCTGGCAACGTTCGTTCCGTTGAAGATAATCAAGAAGAAAAGAGTTCGCCGCCTGACAAATCCTCTTTGCTCGTTCCGAGCCATGCGCCTCCCACGAATCGTCCCACGGTCGCCAATATTTGCGGAAACGAAAAGGATCGGTAAACACGAGGAACCCGCCTCGTCTGCTAGCCTTGCGGCGAGTCAAAAAGATAAAGTGAGAGAGGGAGAGGAGAGTGAACAATGCCTCAACGAAATACAAGGAATCGACTGTGAATCGACGCGGAACGGGCGCCGGCGATGCTTCATTAGCTCGGCAAGATTTTAATTAGCAATGTACCTCAGTCTCCATCTTGTAGATGCGAGCCTTGACTAGTTGCATTCGATGCCTCTATAAGAATTTCAGAAAATGATAACGGTACTTTCGAGTGCACAGTAAGTGCATGATATTTCCAAGTGAACGTCCCCACCACCCCGGATGATACCCTTTGACTGTTTGGGTAATCGAGGATCTTCTGCACTCGGAGCTATTTTAACTCGTTTCTTCCGATCTAAAATATTTAGACTCTCTATGAGTTTTTAAATTTGGTAAATATAACATTGGTATAATGCCTCATACAATACTTAAATGTTTAGTAATTGGCTAGATACCGACACATCTAATAATGTAAACAATATTTTGAATAATAGGACAGAAATTTTTAGTGATGCCTCAGAGGCGCCACTCGAGTGCTAAGGGTTAAACGAACCAGTGTGATTCAAATTTTACCGTGTTTGGTGTCGTTTCAATCGGAAAAATATTGTCAACAACTTCACACATGGATTATTAAAAATAGCAAAGTATTATCCGTCGATTGTTAGTTTAAAACCATTTAAGGCTATGAATTAATATCTTCAGAGGAATATTAATATAAGCTTTTAATTATCGAAATTATGAATATACTTACGTGGTAAATGATTAAACAAATATATTTAGCACATAGCACAGATGTTATAATAAGAACTCTAAAATGTTCGAATAAATTCAATCTTATTATTTTTACGAGGTAACACGTGCCGGCTACGTTTAAAGGTGATCAAATAAATTTTAAAAAAGATTTTTTGAACGATGCGCCGACAGTTGTTTGGCAGGCGTGAGCAGGCGAGACAGGGGTTGAAAGGAGACCAAAAAATCCGGGCGAGCTCTGTGAACCCCGAGCAACCCTTCCGGAGGGACGAAAAAGTCTCACGATTTTTGCGCGAGACGTTCAGGCAGACGGTCGTTCGATTTTCTACGCGGTGAACAATAGCTGGCGACGCTAGCAGCAAAGTAAAATGCGAAGCTTGGGACAAAGGGTGTATAGACAGAAGAGAGGAAGAACAAGAAGACGCGTTCGCAGCAGCCGCCTTAGCGAGTGTGGAAGGCGGGAAAGGCGGGTGGTACGAACGAACGGAGAAAATAAAAGGACGATTGGCTCTCTCCGGACGGTGTTATCCTCGCGGCGCATCTTTTGCACGGTCCTGTAGCCTCGGTCCAGCCAGGTATATTCGGTCCGGGGCCCCGCGAGCCGTTGTAACTCACCGGCGTATACGAAGGATTCATTACCGGCGGCGTCATGCGCCAAGACAGACTCCGAACGTGCAAATGGACTAAATAAATAATTCCATCGCGGATTATTATTAACGAGTTCCTGGAACCGGCGTTCAATCTTTCCCGGTAAACCGCGTGCTCCTCGCTCTCGATGGCCACTCGGTCGCGAGAATCCCTCCCGACAGATTTACGCCTGGCTCGCTTCGGCCTGACAGCGTTTTCGAAGGTTTCTCAATTTTTTTCAACGTCCAAGTGCACGCGATGCCACGGTGTTCGAGGTACTGCCAAAAAGTAACACTACCCATCATTTTTACTACATGTATGATATATAAAATCGAATACCTAACTATTTTCTGAATGTTCACTCCATTAATTTGATTTTTAAGAGATACGTTTAGTACGATAGGGTTTTTCAAACACCACAAAACATCTTTTAAAATATTCACAATTTGTCCTCATTTTTTTCATATTAAGTGCTCCTCAACTTTGATTCGCCTTTTTAAAAAAGTACCACAAATGAAATAGGCTATGTATGTTCACTCGATTAAGTGGATTTTTAAGAGATACGTTTAGTACTATAGGGTCTTTCAAACACCACAAAACATCTTTTAAAATATTCACAATTTGTCCTCATTTTTTTCATATTAAGTGCTCCTCAACTTTGACTCGCGTTTTTAAAAAAGTACCACAAATGAAATAGGCTATGAATGTTCACTCGATTAATTGGATTTTTACGAGATACGTTTAGTACTATAAGGTTTTTCAATCCCCACTAAACTTCTTTTAAAATATTCACAATTTGTCCTCATTTTTTTCATATTAAGTCTGTACACTCTGTACATACTTCGAACAGTGCCTCTGGATCGGTGGACATTTGTAAGAGAAACTTGTTGCAAGATTGTTTGTAACAAAGAAAATTGTTGGTAGAATTTCTGTTTCCAACAATACTTTCTACTCATCGAGAAGAGATAAAGTTTGAAGGAAGCCATATGTTGCAAACAAATAGTTATTGAGGTATATAGCGTTAAAGTTCTTGGAAAATTTGATTGTGTAGAATTTAGGATCCATGTAAATCACTGACACTTTCCCCGACACGATTTTGACAGATGATGAATTTGATCGACAACGAATCTGAAATCGTTGTCAACAACTTTATTGTACGGGCAAAAGTTGAATGATAGTTTATAATCAAAGTTGATGTTTTTGGCGCACCGGTTCGATTAATTTAATTGAAAGCAATTTTGTGATATATTATATAATTTCTTTTTGTGTTGTTTTAATAATTCACAAACGCAATCATTATTTCCTTGAAAAGAGTCTAAACAAAGATCCGAAACGTCGAAATTAATATATTGCAAAATTGCTTTCAATTAATTTAATCGAACCGGTGCGTCAAAAACATCAACTTTGTTTAAACATACGAGCGACAAATAAAAAGAAAAGTTACAGTCTATAATGTTCTACAACATCTGCATTAACATTTTTTAAAAGCTCTTAATAATTTCATTGTCTAATCGGTGAAATAAATATTGACTCAAGAAAATTCTGACACGAACGATATTTTCCTGAAAATTATAACTAATGTGCACTGTCCGCCGGCAGCTCAACGAAATAAATTTACCGGCTTTTCGCCAGGGCCCGAGGAATGCAGGGTTAAGAAAAAGAAGCGGTCTAAAACGATTTCTTCGTCTCTCGATATTGCCCCGGATTGAGAAACGGCGATGCACTTTTCACAGCGTCGCTAATTGTCGGCCGGGCAGATTGCCCCATGACGATAATGGCGATCGCACGAGTCCGCCAGGAATCAACAGGTGGTTTTATGCGCGCGTGGGCCTAAATTTAGCCGCGACATAACCGCTTCTACTCTCTTTCTTCGAGTCCCCCTCTGCCGTCAAATTTGTCTCTTTCTGTAGTCCGCTCTTCGGTGTCTCGCACTGGTCCACACCGTCGTCCCAGTGGTCCAAGTGTTCGGGAGGTGAATTTCTTCTTTTTCGCTGAAAAATAACTAATTTTTTCGCCGCTTCTTAAGCCGTTTTAATCCGTGCTGGCAACGAAAAAAGGGTACATCTTCATTAGATATCTCTTGCTTTAATAACTTTTATTCTGAAACTGCAAATCGATGTAATGGTTTTGTTAAATTCTCAAAAGCGAAATAAAAATAGTTATACGAAATTACCGGTATTTTTATGATAATAAACGTTTGGTTTAAGAAATTTCTTCTTTTTCGCTGAAAAATAACTAATTTTTTCACCGCTTCTTAAGCCGTTTTAATCCGTGCTGGCAACGAAAATGGGTACATCTTCATTAGATATCTCTTGCTTTAATAACTTTTATTTTGAAAATGTAAATCGATGTAATAATTTTGTTAAATTCTCAAAAACGAAGTAGAAATGGTTATGCGGACTTAACGGTATTTTATAACAATACACGTTTGATTAAAAAAATTCATTGAAGCATTTCCTTTAAAAGAGTCTCTTTATAATTTAAACAATTCTGAAATAAACTCTATACTCATGAATCTCTATACAACTCTTTGCCATATCAAGGTCTATAGATGTTCGATGGTGTGATGATCAAATTTTTGATAATATTTAGTAGGGATATCTGTTTTTCAATGATACACTAATTAAGAGTGATAAATATTTAGACCACCGTGCGTCGTGCTTTCCTCTGAACCCGGCAGTGTCGACGTGGGGGTCCAGCGGATCCCACCGCTGAGATATGCTATCTATTTCTCATATTTCTTTCGCTACCGTTTTGCAATGCAATGTAACTTCATGAAAGCTGATAACGCTTGTATGGAATATACTAAAACACATTAAAAAGAAAGAAACAGTTCTTGCGATGCCCCATTTTCTTCTTCCAAAGAAGACGCTTGACTATTCCTAACAATTTAAGTGAATGTTTCAACATTAGTAAGAGTATAATCCAAGTTTTAAAATTTCTAAAATCCACAAAAATTTACCATACTCTGCAATCTTGTATATAACTACTACAAATCTCTGTCTCCATTATTCCTACAAATGTTTATAAATATAAAGACATAATATCGTAATCTTGCGTAAAATGTTATAATCTTTGTGGTCGCTAATGACCTTGTTGTCGATGCGACCTAAATAAATGAAATATATAAATGAATGTATAAATAAATATATAAATAAATATATAAATAAATATATAAATATATAAATAAGTAAATAAATAAATGAAAAAAAGAAGGGTAGAAAGTATAGATGACTGGTCTGATAACTATTTTGTGTGTAGTGTATATTTCATACTGTTATTTTAACAAAAATATTATAAATGAATGTTACAATGAAAATAAAACATTAAGTACAAATATTACTTTGCACTGGAGGTCCACCGTACTTTCGTTTCAGAAATTCACGTGGGCAGTAACAGGTTAATTTTGACTTTCCCAGCAGAAACCGAAGGCTTCCTCGATACTTACCGCACGGTCTGCGAAATTATGCGTTTTGCTCGATTCGGAAAATCGTATCGCGGCCGACGCCTGCAATTAAGTGGAAAGTTTCGCTGGGAGGAAGTGGGAGGCGCGGTTGGGCGACAATAATCGCGAGCCAATTAGCTATGTAGAAATTCCATTCAGTTGGCGTTGATGTAAGAAACGCAAAGTTACCGGTGACTTAATAAATGTTTTCCTTAGTCGATGTGGGATCGACGGAAGTGCGTTGGGTTGATTTTTATGCGTGGTGCGCAGCTGCGAGCGTACCGTCCACAGTTGTGTTAATTCAATTACATTGTAATTCAATTACATTATTAAATTACATTGTATTTCAATTAATAGTAATTCAATTACGTCGTAAATGAATTACTAAGTATTTTAAACAGTTGTGTAATTGAAATACAATATAATTGAAATATAACATAATTGAAATACAAGGTGTGCCGTTCAAATAATAAATTCCTCCTATCTGAAACCTTCACATGGATTTTTCAACCTCTTCTTGCCTATTTCTTCATTTTTCATAATTCAATCACAGTGTATTTTATAATTGTACTCCATTGAAATTACGAATTACATTGTACTTTAATTGAATGAAGATCTGAATTATAAATTACAATATAATTGAATTTCAACGTAATTCAATTACAATGTATTTTATAATTGTACTCCATTGAAATTACCAATTACATTGTAATTTAATTGAATGAAGATCTGAATTATAAATTACAATATAACTGAATTACAATGTAATTCAATTACATTTTGGATTATTCTGGAACTTATACAATTCTGGAGTAATTCAATTGTAATTCTACACAACTCTGGTACCGTCTATTCACGTAGAAAACGAATCAAGAGAACATTCCTTTCACCGATTAGACAATTCCTTATGATAAATATAAATTATGATTAATACACACGTGTTTTGATACGACCCACGTTTGCATATGTTGCAAAGAAATTGATTTTGCGTTGCATTGCTTTCAACAGCCATTAAAAAACAACACAAAGAAAGTGTACATTTGTACCTATTTTTTTTAAGTAAATTGTGCCACTTTATCCAATTTACTTTACTTTATCCTTCAGCCAATTGATCCACTTCAAAATACCAGTGTCTTTGAGATTAATAAAAGGATTGTAGAGAAAAGAGATTCCTTCGAGGAAGTCGAAGGGAAGGGATGAGAAGACAATTCGTAGGAGGCAACTCCCGCACAATGACAAATGGAATCGGACCACGGTGTTCCGAAATTTTGCGGCATTGTTCGGGGTTGTTGCGCCTGTTACGACGGTCGCCTCTCCGCGGGGACTCTTTTTGTGAAGACGAATATATCAATGGCAAATAATGCCGTGGAAATAGGCAAACCACTCGAACAGAACAATACACGCGTCAGTGTTCGAGTGAAAAATGTCAAGGGTGGATTCGGTGTGGTTTCTCTTGGGTTCGGGGCTTCGCATTGGATCGAACCTAACCATCTCCGGCACCTGCCAAAAGCGGAGAAGTCACTCCCCGACTTTTCAAAATTCTATGGGAAGATGCACTGGGTACTCCAGAAACTTTCCGTCCCGGAAATTCCTCAGATTCGACCCTTCTCGCCACGACGATGTTAAACGACCACTTGAAGTGGTAGTTTAAAATGCTGATATTATCTTAATAAATAATGTACACAATAATTGTCTTTCCAATCTCAATAATTGCAACATACAGAATCTGAGTCCGTCATTTTGACGGGTCCGATTGTTCCAATGTTTGTTTTAACATTTTTCGACGTCAGTTTTAGGGTTTCGAAAAGAAACATTTCTTTCTTCTACTTCGCAACGATCCCTTAGAAATTGATATACGGTTTCAATTGCTCGATTTGTGAAACTTTGAATGAATGGTATGCTGTCAACAGGTGTGCACCCTGAGGGCTTTAAACGACTGAACTCGTTCCGCATTTCTGTTGCATAAAATAGGTAAAGGAATTGTAACAGTTTAAAATAAATACTTTCGAATCAGAGTGCCATTGAAAAAATGTAACCTTGCTCAATTCATCCTATAAAATATGGACATGGTTATTAAATTACTCAGTTTCTAGAGCGAAGTACTTAAACGAACAGGAAGGACCTTCAAAAATATGTTCAAAAGACTTGATAATCTTAAATATCATCAATTATTTATTTATAATTAAAATAGGTCTCAAAGAACGTAGCACGGTTAAAGAAAAGGAGCATCGACAAGAAATAGAATAGAAATTGTTGAGAGTTCTCGTGTCCGTCATTCGTATGGAAGAATTGGGGTGAGTTAGCGTTGACGGAAGAGCTCGTTTGGAAATGTCGAGTTCTAAAACTGTCGGTATACATTTTAAAAAGTGCAACGCGGTCGCGCACAATGGCGGGATCGGTGGGGCGAATGTTTAAGTAGCGTCTCGAGCCTCGGTACCCGGAACTACGGCCGTTTATGTTTAACATTCGCGTTTTTAAAGGAATCCCCGTTATTTTCACGGCGGCCTGGTATTCCAGGCCGACCTTTAGTTCGACGGTACGTCCGCCTCTTTTTTCCGCTATTTACCGGCGCAGAATGTTCTCGCTCCGAGGCGATAGGCCTCGGCCGAGGAATCGTCGAGGTTCTTTGTCGAAGCGGCACGTTGCGTTATTACATATTTATGGTAAAACGACGCCGCGTCGTTCGCGGAAAAAGCGAATGATTGCCGGCCGCAACTTTGAAAATGCTCAGCTTCCACGGAACCGCTGCTGACCAGCGTAGATTCTTCCTAGAAACAGAACGCGAGACATGTTTTCACGCCTGAAGATCTCGAAGAGCTGGGCTTTTACGTAACGCGACGCCACATTCTTGCGACTCGCTTTGCTCGATTAGGCTCGCTGCTCGTCGAACGTTTTCACGCTGATTATGTAAACAAACAATGGGACCAGTTCCGCGCGATGGCGGCTCATGCAAATGCTTGAGAAACTTCATAGCACTTCGCGATACTTTGCGATGCCATTGACTAGGGAACATGTTACAGTCTGTTGTTAGTCGCGGATGGCATTCAAGACTTTCGACATTTTTGATGATTCCTTTCAAGTTGACTACGGTGTCCATTGTGTTGCAACTCCCATTTTTAGAGGGGAGGCTTACGGAATAATTATTAGCAGACAGCGGATCTTCATGCAGAATAAAAATTTTTAGTGAAACAGAAATTATTTTGATTTCTCAATACATTTAGTAGATTGAAAATGATGTAACGATATTTTTAAATCTCTTCATTTTTATCAGAAATGCGAAAATCTACGGAGTAATGATTACCGACTCGAAATTCGACGTGCTCGTCTTCAGAGTTGTGTTAATTCAATTACGTTTTATTTCAATTATTACTTCATTTTCATAATTCAAATACATTGTATTTTATAATTTTACTCCATTGGAATTACGAATTACATTGTAACTTAATTGAATGAAGATCTGAATTATAAATTACAATATAACTGAATTACGATGTAATTCAATTACATTATAATTAATACAAAGTAATTCAATTTCATTACAATTAATACAAAGTAATTCAATTACGTTATAATTAATACAGTGTAATTCAATTACATTATAATTCAATTACATTGTCATTATAATTCTGGAGTAATTCAATTGTAATTCTGCACAACTGCTCGTCGTACATTCAGAAACTTGGAGCGGAACTTCAAATATTTAGATTTGATTTAAGATTTATCTACAACCTCGTCCTCCAAGGTCAAGCCACTGTTCGATGTCTAACACGATCTCAATTCGCTACTCCACAATTCGATAGAAAATTCTATGTATTCGGTCGCGATATTTCGTAAGATGCCGCTTCCGGGATTCCCCTTCAGACCTGCAGCTGCACGGGAAACACCCTGTATCCACTATGTGATGCCTCGTGCAATAAAGAGCTCCTTTCAAAGTGTAAACTTCCGTCAATCGAGGATCAGTTGCGATTTTCTGCGGAAGAAAAATCATTCTCGCAAACATTGTTTCCTGGAACAACTTCAAGCTTCAAGTTAATTGAATATTGCAACTACAGAATAATTATGAAGTTTGTATCTTGAAAGATACCTGGTATGAATGTTGAGTTTATTATATGAAGTAGCACGAATAATATAATAACAAATAGAGCCTCAGATTGAATGAATATTGCACTTTGCAACTAACGAATCATTTAAAAAGTTTCTTTCTTGAATTATACCTTGCGGCAATGCTAGTTACATGTTGTATATTGTCATGAATAGTAGTTTAATGGATATAGCTCGAAAAGGATTAAATATTGCAATTTGCTACTAACATCAATTAATTAAAAAGTTAGTATCTTAAAGAATACCTGGCAGGAATGTTTAACTTGGTATATGTGTTATCATAAACAACAATATAATAAATATAACACACAGAACAATAAAAAAACTGTAAACCCAACTTTATAAACTGTAGGTCTCGTCGCTAATAACCATTAGCAGTTAACGCGACTTTAAATAAATAGAAAAAGAATATCAATCATTGCTCATATATATTTATGACAGGGAAATTTCTCTCCCATACGAACACATTTCAACCAGTTCCACGTATGAACATGCCACCAAAGTTTGTTTCGGTATCGTGGAAATCGGTCAGCGACACATCGTCCATCCGAAACGGCCTTAAAAGTTAAACCTCGAGCCTGGTGCATCTCCGAGGTCCTGGTAGCAGGCGATTGATCGTAGCACATGTTTTTTCCGGAGTGCAGATGCACCGCTTGCAACCCTCAGGTGTATACATATAGAGCCGAGGGGGATCATGCGTGGCGATGCATCGAGCATAGGGAAGCCGTTCCTCGTAGCGACAAAGGCAGGCACTGTGCCCCTTGCCCTTCGCGTCTGTTCGTAGAGATACCTAGCCGGTCTACCTGGCTAGAGGAGCAAAATAGAGAAACCGAGTGATCCACGAAGAAGGACTCGTAGGAAAAGGAGGAGGGAGAGTAGTAGGAGTAGTAGGTAAAAGAAAGAGGAAGGCGAGAGAGAGCAGCACGTTGAAGAGAAGTTGGCGAGTTGGGGGCCGTGGAGAGTAAGGAGAGACGAGGAGGGACGAAGAGAGAGAGAGAGAGAGGAAGCTAGGAGTTGTCTTCTGGCGAGAGAGGGGTGGCAAGAGAGAGAGGCGAGGAAGTCTGACGGCGTCGAAGGAGAAGGTGGAGAGGCACTCCACTCCGGTGGTGGCGACTCCAGGTACCATCGGTGGTAGTGGTGGCTAGGTGGATAAGGTGGTGGTGGCGCGGCGGTACCGTGCGGTTGGTGGTGGTGGTAGAAAGGTGGAAAGGGAGAGGCCCGAAGGTGTACGAGAGGTGAGGAGAGACTGCTGCCCAGCGTGGACCTGTGCGTCGTTGCATGGCCGACCTGGAGACTCGCTCTCCGCAAGGTGAGACGCGCGGACCGAAGAGGAGGCCTCGAAAGATCGGCAGGAATTCTCGTGAAAGCCGCCTCTTCCTTTCTCGTGTGTGGATCGCCGGTCGGGCGCGTGCGTTCCTTTCGTCGTTGGACGTACCTGTGGAATCGCGAGTGATCCGTGAAAGAAATAGCCGTTCGTTTAGAAGCACCGAAGAAGAGGATCTCGGTAGAACAGTCGTGGGTGGACATCGCAGGACTCTGACGCGCGACGCAGCCTGGACCGAGGGGAATCTCGGTTGACAGCGGCGGCCTAGCTCTCTTCGCGAATTATTGTTGTCAGCAGGAGGAAACAGGTTGCCCCGGGGGAACACGTCGACGATAAACTTTCGGATTTTATGTGTTCGAAGGAACGACAAAGGAATCCGTTTCTCTCCCGCGCTCGGCAACTCGAGACGGCCGAGAACGGGTTCGTGGAAGCGATGCCAGACGGACGCAACGGACTGCGCCGTCAACGTGTTTGACAGTGATAACAAGCGCGAGAGCGTGCTTGTGCGCGCGCGCGCTCGCTCACTCCTGCGCCTCTTATCGGCGCCGCGTAAACTCGATCTCGCGTGGTACCGCGATCAGTTGATCTCATGGACGCGCCCGTCCCGAGGCGTCCGCTGACTACCATCGCGCGCGTGGCCAAACCCGCTCGTGACTCGATCGTTGTCGATCCGCGAGCTTGATCGAGTGAAATTCTATTTCCCTTCAGATCACCACGTGGACCCTCTATTTTCTTTTCTTTTACCGTGGAACAACGTCGTTTCTGTGAAAGTGTTGTACCGAATGCTCAGAGTGTGGTGCACGCAAAACTACGGAGACACGGCAAGCTTGTTTTGAAAGTGAACGTTCGTTTCCTTGAAGTTTCGTACGAGCGACGTGTCATATGCCTCGCCTTGGATATTTCGACGGCCGAATGTTCGCCTCTGAATCGGTGAGTGATTTTTCTACCCTCGAAAACAAACCCACGCGCTCCAATCTCGTGGTTCCGTCAATGGTAGCCGAGCGAACTCGTCCCGTGTTCCGGACACGTTCCGAGTTTGCCGGTGGTTATTTCCGCTGATCAAAGCTTTTCTAACTGATGGGACTGATGGTTCCCCATAGTTCTTCATAGTTGCGATAGCTGCTTAATGCTTGATCTCAACTGGGTTCACATGGAAATGATAAATAGTTTTGGGGGATAGATAGGACATCAGGATGTTCGATGATTCACTGTGGTCTACTTCGCCTTTTATGCGATGCGAAAGTTTAGTCGACTGGCAGTAGCGAAAGTTTTCGAAGAAAGACACAGTTTATCTGACTCGATTGCTTCTACCTCGTTCACCAAAACCGGTGAGATCTCAATGCGCCATTTCGTAACTCAAGTAGAGATACACAGCTTCTCCGACATGGTGATAATGCAACAGGAACTTCTCCATAGCTTTTCGATGTTTCATTGCAACTTATCCCCTCGTTAGAAGCTTCCTTAACTTGGTAACATCTAGAGATTTCTGTTTTCGAACAATAGCTTCGTTGGAACTTCTTTATAGCTCCTTGCTTCACTAAAACTTCGTCTTTATAGTTCCTCGTTGCTTCACTGTACCCTAACCTTCCCCTTTAGGCGTTGATCATTCTCGAACATGGTCACGCGACATTGTTTTTAAAGAGAAATATAATATAATCAATCTTCCACTAACACTGCTAATTGATGCTGTAACGAAACCATGTTACAGAAATGCAAATCTTGGAAATTATTTGAAAGACAACATTACTTATGCCTTACAGTAGCTTCGTTTAATCCATACGTTAATATAGTCTATTTACAAGCGTGGATCATACAGCAAACACATTAGACGAAGAAAATAAAATGTAATGAAGTATATCGTATCGTATAATATTAAATAGCATTGTTTTTATCTTAAAAACCTGTTTGTCTATAGACATTCGTAACAAAAATTCGGCTTAAAAGGTTTGCTATTCCCTCTAGCAACCCTGACCCGGTGATTCTGACTTGATCTTGTAGAAAATTCTTCATAAGACTTCTGTACAAAACTTCTGCACGATCTATCATGGCATACTGCATTTTGCTACTGCATTTCGTAGCTCAGATGCCTTCATACAGCAATGTCTAAAATTCTTTTAAAAAATGTAGCACATCTACAACATGATGGCTAACGAATGATAGACCCTGTAAAGTATAGTGTATTGAAGGCCCTCCATAGCTTCCTTACGGTCTAGTTTGGCTTTCACAGAGTTTGTCGTCGATCACGCCTTCATACAGCAATGTCTAAAGATCTTTAAAAAAATGTAGCACATCTACAACGCGATGATTGAGGAATGACAGATCCTGTAGAATGGAGTGTCCTGAAGTATCCAAAGCTTCCTTACGGTCTAGTTTGGCTACCGCAGTGTTCGTCGGTCGATCAGGCAGCTGGAGGTTGTTCGCGATGGCGAAAGTTTCTGGAGAAACGGCGTCGAGAGACACAGTCTCCGAGACCCGGTGGATCGACACGCCTTAACATTTCTTGCGTACATTCTTCCCTCGTGCAACACAGGCCTGGAGTATCCTGACGTTGTCGTCGTTTCTGTGACGCGCTTTGCACCGCGCCGCGCTGTGCTTCGGTGCGGGTCGCGCGCGTTTTCGGTAAAAAGCCGAGCATACCGAGGCTCGCAGGCTTTCCAGCCAAAAGATTTATAAAGGGCCGACCGGCCAGCCGATCGGTGCCGTGTTTCTTCGTCGAAATCGCTGCTGGCTAGAAGACTTTCACGTGCGCGCCAGCCCGCGACGTGCACGTTCGCCCCATAAATTCTGACCCCGTACGTAAACAGATCCGCGGAACCATTTGTTCGCTGTCGCGGACGATACGTGACCAGATATATCGGTTTTTACCCCGCGGGAACCCGACGTCGATCCCTCTTGATCATCTTGACACCGGTGCAACGGGTAAACGTGTCTCCGTGTCTCTGCGTCGATCGCCAGCGGAATTAGCGCTCGATCGACCTTACTCCGATTTCGCGTGGCGAGGCGGTTACCATCGGAATACGATCTCCTGGTCAGAAGTGTATCGGGCTTGGGGATTAACGGTGCATTCGATCCACCGAGCGAATGTAAACGGTTCGTCTACATTTCACGAGCATATTTTCCTGTCGAACATGCGACTCGCCTTTCCACAATTTCCCTGATTTTATGCAGATTTTTTGGCTTCCATGGAAATCACCAAAACTACTTTAACCTGCAACGATTTTAAGTTCGTTGTCTTCGATTTACTAAACAGTTATTTCTCAATAGTATCTGACAACTTTCAACTGTTTCGCGAAAATAAATCACCGAGATTAACTTTATCGATTAGGAAAATATCGGTGTGGTTATGGGATTAAAGGTTATGGCATAGTGAAGCAATTTCGTAATATAAAGTTATCGACTTCATTTTTACATGGTACCTTCTATAATTTTATGCACCAATACGCACAAAATTAATTTGGCTATCTTTATGTAAAGTATGAAAGCGTCCCCGAAGTCACACAATGGTCAGGGCCAACGAAAATCGTCATACGACGCTGCGCAAGGTCTGCAGATACTCATCTAAGCCAGAGATGATATCACTCCGAACATTCTCAAGTACTAGTAGCAATTCGTTTCGATATATGAAAGATTAGAAATTGTTCCATTAACACTTTATCTACTAAAACTTATAGACTATGCTACGTCAAAAGAAAATTTCGAAATCTATGAAATGGCAATCAAGAAAAAAGATCATTATTTTTTGATATTAGAACTGTAAAGATTAGGGTATTTTCTATTGTTAGACAAGAGAGAGGCAATTTTGAGAATTTATATTGACGCATTTAATTATACATAGACAGGACAACGACGAGGTTACTTTAATAAAGAAGAAGAATAAAGATCATTACCTTAAATCACTCGATACGGTTTCAATTTGCTAAAATATTCGAACTCGTTTAACGCTGTATCTACCGGTGATTATTCCATAATTGTTGTACGCATGGAATTTGGCGAAGCTTGATTAAAAATTTGTTTGCTGGGTATCGCGAACGTTTCCTTAACGACACGTTTGCCCGACACGCTTCGTCGGATATTTTCTTTATCTAGGTCTCGAGCGTTCCTCCGATAAGTTTCTCCTTTCGACATCGGTTCGAGGGAATACATTCGTGCATGATTTCCTTGTTCCCTCGATACGCCACGTTCCAATTGGTACGCGAACTCGTTACACATACGTAAATACGAAACTCCGACGATATAACATGCCCCCGAGCACACGAATTGCACAAGCCTGGAATTTCTTCTTGGTCTTTTCCCGAGATCTAGAGACCGCCTAATGTTCGCTGGATCGTCAGTAAACAGCCGGGAGACTTGAATGCCGGGGTAAGAAAAGAAGCCGTGCGCTCGTGTTCCTGGCAAAACGTCCGTTTGAAAAACATCCGGCCACGCCATGGGCATGTGACATCTGCCACCTCGCCGGACCATTAGGTGGCTTACCTTTTCAAACCTTTCCGGCTACCGGTGGAAACGTCCACCTTCTTCCTTTCCCTCTCTCGCGGTCCTTTAGCTACCCTTTGCTCCGCGGAACGTGTCCTGGAAAATACGCGATCGTTACAAACCTCCTAAATGTGTGACCATCTCGCATTGATTTATATGTATAGATCTTTACCGTGATCAATGTATTAATTTCTTTTCCACTGCTTTGTTGAGTGTGACTTAACACCGAAGCAAGGAAAATGTAAATGGAACGTGTTTTTATATGTATTTAGTTGTTCCTTCATTTATTTGAATTTTTAGTTGAAAGAAAATAGAAGTTACACAAATATAAATTACAACAAAGTTTGATCGAAGCAAGGAGAATGTAAATGAAACGTGATTTTATATGTTTTTAGTTGTTCCTTCATTTATTCGAGTTTTTAGTTGAAAGCAAATGGAAGTTACACAAATATAAATTAGAACAAAGTTTGGGAGCTATATTCGATATAACTAGTAAACGAAATTGTTTAGAATAAATAGCTGGTTGAGGAACTGTCCTTTGAAGTAAATTTCAGTCAAAACACTTCAAATATTATAAATAAAATTTTTTTAATATTGCATCGGGAAGTCAGCTTAAAATCAATTGCAAAAATCACCGAACAGACAGACAAGAAACCGAGCTAATAAAAAACGTTAAGGATGTTCTGGAGGTACAATGCGAGACAAAAGTATAAGAAATTCGAAAAAGCTTTCGTATAATTATTGATTTTATATTTTTATATTCAGTGGTCTACACTGTTGTCGCCTTTTGTAAAAGTTTATAATTTTTTTGCTCTGCAACTGTTTAGTGAATCCTAATAACTTTCAAACATAATTAATTACATACTTTTTACTATATATAAAAAAAATAGAGTTTAGTTGTCCATTTAAAATGTGCAAACTTTAAGTTGCTATAAATATTAAACGGTGCAGTTAATCGAACCGGAACTTTGATAATTGCATTAATTTAGTAAGAATTATATATTGTCAAATTTTCAAAAATTTTCTTGCGTTTTTCTACACCTCCGGAACATCCTGAACATGCTCGATGAAGTCATTGCGTGAATGCGTTATCTCTATCACAAAGGAAGACATTGATGGTCCCATATAGAGTAATGAACAGCGCTCGTTAGACTCTCTGTGCATCGTAATGGTTCTCCCGCGTCCCACGTTGTCAATTAACCGGATTCCCATTGGACAGCGATTCGCCATCCAAATTTCATAGCTGGCTGACATATAAACGCTCGTAAAAGTTTCTAGTCACCGTGATTCCTGGAACGAAGGACGGGTGGTACGGTCGAGAGGCCGTTCGACAGTAAAGCGAGTTCCGGGGATGATTTACATCGACAAATTTATTCCGCCGTAGACAAAAGGAGCCGGAGGCTGCCCTATAATTCGTTAAGATGCACTAAACGGAGCTCGATTAGATCGCCCAGTGTGCGAACAGCGTTCGTCAAGGTAACGATGCAGCGGACGTCGCATCGCTGAACGATCGGATACCACGTTTGGGATGTCGTTACACGGTTATGCGTACATATGGATGTTCGCTCGCTGCGAGTATGATGTAGGATGCGTTCACCGTACTCGAATGTAAAAGTATTATCCACATACGTATTCTGCCTTCTCTAAGGACGCGCCTACTCTCGAACGCAGGGACATTAATCGGTCCGTGCTGCCCCGTGTTGGCTACGAAAGGGAAAGGGCAACGGGGAATGGCATTAGAATGTCATCCATACGATTCCAATGGAAAACCATCGCTACGCGGCGGGACGTTTCGGTAATTTATGGAAAACTTTGTCTTAATGCATATCATTAGGCTCGAGCGTCTGTATACAAGCTCGTGGGGTTTGTATGTTTGTAAAATACGAGACGACGAGGACTTACGTTAGTCTGGGGTATTTAGGGACACCAGGAATATAGATAAAGGGTCGTCAAATAAGAACTATGTTCGATTGAAAGAGAAACACAATGGTGTGAGACGTGAATGTAATTTTTTCCTATTTTGTAGGTTTTAAAAGTGAATGGGTGTCTGGATGAAGGGCCTGTGTTGAATTTTTTTAAAAGAGCAATTAGGAAGTCTTTCAGTCTTTTTCCAATGGAAGAAGAACTTATGTCATTTTCACCTGGTTTTTCTTATTGCAATTCACGTTTCAAAAACCTGACATTGGGCTTTCACCGATTTAAATAATTTTATTTAAATGACTGTGAACAAGCAGTTCTAAATTAACATTTTTATTTTGCATGAAAATCGCATGAAAATCGCCTCAGAGTTGATGTTTGAAACCGTTATTCTTGCAGCCAGTTAATATTCTTATCACCAAGCACCTCCAAGTGGATAAAATAAATCTTCTTCTTGATATAGGTATTAAGAGACGCGAATTTGTAGAGAGACTCGTTGTTTGCCTACAACGTTGAGCTGCTCGTAGCTGCGAAACCACGGAATACCGATGACGCGTGTAAAAGAGAGAGATAAAGGTACTGCCCACACGAAATTCTTCCGCTTTTTCATCGCGACGTGGCACGTTTCCGCCGTGACCGTAGAAAAGCGATTGTTAATGTAACCGATGCAACGTGCATTGTTAGCGGCGATTTCGTCGCGCCATTATTTTCATCGCAAAGACAGGACACGCGTAGCTGATAAGCTGATTGCGCAAGCGCTCGAACCCCTTTCCACTTCGATATCCTTCGATATCGCGTAATTTGTCGCATCGACCAGTTTTCCAGCTCGATCCGGCACGGTTAGGTTCGCCGAATGGGTGTGGCGTTAAAGTTCCACGGAAAATCGGGTCCGACTATTTTCACCGGTTCTGGAAAAAATCGAACGATCGGCTAATGGAGTTTCTCGCGCAACGTAAGCTCGGTATTACCTGCGCCGGACCTCTGTTAGGGTCATTCGTTTAGGATTATATAGGCATTTATCTCTTATCGCGCAGATACCACGCGAAAGAAACCCAAGGAACGTGTATCAATCTTTTTATTGTAAGTGCAACGACTGCGAGTGACCGGATTGTGTTTACTTTGCTCGATAGTATGGCGTGTATCGTGGCCGAGACTTATCGAAACCACCGTTTATGCGAATGATCATTCAAATACGATTTTTATCTTGCCTGATATCTGCTCGGCAGCGTCGGTTAATATTATTTCTATAATAATTTGTAGACATATTGTCCAGACGTATTTGTTCTTTCTTTTCTCGGTTCTCGATCGTTTTATACGTCTAACAAAGCTGATGTTTTCAATTTAATTGGAAGCAACTTTGCAATATAGTAATTTTGATTTTATTCGTCTCAGGGAATTAAAATTTCAATCGGAAATTAACTAAACAATTAATAACATGGAAGTACATACATCAAATACATAGAAATTCTATTTTTTCTATTTTTCTTCAATGTACTAGTCAAGATGTGTGGCATTCGAATCGGAGAATAATTTATACGTCTCTCAGGATGAAAGTTCACTCACATCTTCGAAAATTTTCTTTCTATTTACGTTCGAAAGTGTATTTCTACTTTTTGTTAGTGTAAAACAAAAATAGATACAAACAGTGAGTGTGAAAGAAATTATATTTCATAACAACCTTGATCGATTTCGATAAAACTGTTTTTCCTCGCGATTGTGACCAATAGCAATTTGAAAAAAGTATCCTTTTTAAAATCTCAATAAAACTCAAGCTTTTTCCATTTTTAAAAGAGTTATTCATTTTCGAAGTGAGTACAAATGCTTTTTACTGTATCTGAATATTAAATATTTACAATATATCGTGGAGCACTGTTTTCTCGCGATTACGACCAATAGCAATTTGAAAAAAGTATCCTTTTTAAAATCTCAATAAAACTCAAGTTTCTTCCACTTTTAAAAAAGTTGTTCATTTTTGAAGTGTGTACAAATAATTTTTACTGTATCTTAATATTACATATTGAAAATGTATCGTGGAGCACAGATTAAATGAACAGGGAATGCTCTTCCAAGTCGCGTGGAATGCGAGAAACGTCTTCTTTTTATCTGGTTTTTAGTGCGGCCTGTTCGCTGACTTTCGAAAATATATTTCCCGGTTGCGTGGGCCCGAAATGGTGCTCACGGGTTTCCCAGACACAATACAGACGAGTCGAGAGTACCGTAGCTTTTCGAACACCGACGGGACACTTTAAAACCCGTGCCCAGACCCTTAGGACCCATCTTAGTTAGAGGCTATTGACGTCTGTTCCCAATGGGATGTGTACCTCACCTGCTTTCGTGAAGTCTGAAGGAAAAGAATACACAGGTACGCGAACGCATACTCGTATGTATTACACACACGAATCTCTCGCCTCCACGTTACGTTGGACCTCGAAAACGCGCTTGTACCTCCTCACGTTAAAAAATGTTAATTTTTCTTACGAGTCATTGACTCGAACGTTTCGACACTCGACCGCCTCATGACGATGCGTTTTGGAAACAGAGAACGATGGTCGATAATCATCTCACCGTAATTGTTACCTGCTAGCTTTATTAATGGACTCTGTTACAATCGAGCCTCCCGAAGGACTTTGTTCTTAATAATCTCTGAAAAAGGACGCGAGTTCCACTGAACCACCATTTTACCACGTCTTTTAATATCAGATCATGCCACTTGGATTTCCTTTAGAAGTTAGATCGATTAATTTAATACGTGACGTGGAAAAGAAATTTTTAGAAAATTGCTATTGGTCGGAATTACAAAGTGAAAGATCAATGTTTTTTATTTAATTTAATGAAGCTTTCGACGCAACCGTTTCGATCACTTAATAAGTTTAGCAATTTTGCAATAAACTTTTCTTCTTTCCTAACGTTTCGGTTCGGTTTTGAAACGTTTTAAAGAAAAAATTGCATCTACAAAAAAATTTATATGTTATAAAGTAAGTAGAATAGGTGAATTGAAATTGAACAAGAAGGGAATTCATAAATACTTGCTATAATAACTTTAGTCATTATAAATTATGCATTGAAAAACTGAACATATAAATACACTAGTCTGAACATAAGGATAAACTTTCTTAAATTAATATATGGCGATAAATTTGAAAACGTTTAACGATATTAAACACATTAAATATCTAACATTTACGATCGATAATCGGGATTATTTTATAAATGTTGTTGTTTGTAATTTCTTTATGTGGGCCAGTATTGAAAATTGACAATATACGTTTTGTAAATTTATGTCAATTAGACTGAATTATGTAGACTGAAAATCGCGATAAACTTTAATTTTCACCATCTTTAAATGTTTATAGATTATTGCAACGTTGACGAATAGATTATAAAAAAGTTCTTTGAGAAGTGTCCGAATATTACTATAGTTGACTGTAGATCCTATTATTTGTCCCACAACGTTCGCGATTGGTTTTCTCGTTAGCTTCGCGAAGAATTGCTTGTTACCAGTTGCAGCAATGGCAAAGTAGATATTGCGAGACAATGCGATCTGCCATTTTCGATTGTCCAGTAAGTAGTCGTCGTCGCACCAAGGATATTGGTTTCCAAGGATATTATTAAGGTTTTCGCCGGCATTGTTATTGGAAATTCTGATTGGCGCGAAATGACACGCGATTACTGTAATATTTAACTGTCGCCTCGGCATTGTTTCCCCGCGAATTACGAAATTCGCGCGTTAATGAGAACCATAATTTAGCCTAATGACAGGTTGATAGTGCATCATTGGCAATCTCTCGACGCTGCGAAAGAATTATCCACGATGAAATGTTATTCTAAAAATAATTTTCCAGGACGTACTTCTCTTTTGATTATATTTGATAAACGATCGATGTCCATCAAAAGCGCATACAATAAAAACTCGGGTGTAATGTCGTTCTGTTTCGAAATGCTATCAGGTTGAACATTTTTACGATATGATTATTTTAAAAAAATAATTTCCTGCTTCTCTGAATTCCCAAAGCTTGGCCATAAAGTCGGTATAAAACAATTTGGCATGATAATCACGAGAAAGGAAAGCGAGAAGTCTTTAAATTACAAAAGCACAATAAAAGCGAGGCAAACAGCGAGTATAAGGAAAAGGAAAGTATGCATTGCCTCAAAATCGTGCCGAATCATAGCCCATTAAATTTCGCAATCGCCGTACTTTCACGTGCTGCGCATCGTACACTGGTCCTGAATCGATATTCAGGCAGTATTAATATAAAAGTTACTTCCTCAATAGTTCAAAAGGAGTTTGAAAAGGTTTGGTTATCCTTTGATCACAATACTTTCTACAACGAACTCCTTCGCCGTTCATATTTTCCTAGGAGTAAAAGAAAAATATCATTCGTATTCGTATATTTGTACCAATTATTAAATATCGAGAAACACAATTTAATTTCAGTTTAACAGAATTCCAAACCACAAGCATTTGCCTCTAGAAAAATATCGTTCGCATTCCTACATTCATCCTAATTCTTAAATATCGAGAAACACAATTTAATGTAGGTTTAACAGAATGTAATATTACAGACATTTAGTATTAAATTGATCACAATACCATCCACAACGAACTCTCTCGTTTATATTTTCTTAAGAGATAAAGAAAAATATCATTCCAATTTAATTTCAAATTCCAGGCATTTGGTTCTAGAAAAATATTGTTCGCATTCCTATATTCGTCTTAATTGTTAAGTATCGAGAAACACAATTTAATTTCAGTTTAACAGAATTTAATAGTACAGACACTTATAATATCAAATTAATTCATTCTAATTGATGTCCTGACAAATCTGTTGGAAACATTATGGTCCACTGTTTAGTCGAATCGTTTAATTTCCGAGGACTGTCTTGAAAAGAGAGGCTTAGCCTAATCGAATAATCGTCTTTGTCTATAATAGTCGATAGCTCGGTTGCACATCTCGGGAGATGCTGGAAGGTCCAGAAGTCGAGGGAAAGGCGAGAGTGACGTCACCGGTAGGAATGAGGTTAAACCGACGCTAAAGTCGCGCTCGAACGGCGAGTATAGTGTTCGACGTGCCGCAGGATGCACGATCCTGCGAGGACTATACACGGTGTCTCGGGGCTGAGATTTCCCGCGAGTCGAGACCCAACCACGAGGATCATAGATCCGCGATTGCATCACGAGCATCCACGATCCTCGAACTATCTTCTGCCCTGATCCATGCTGCACTATTCGATGCACAGTTTCTTCATGTTTCTTCCTGCTTTCAGAATCTGGCGCCATTGGAATGCAGCTATTGCACCGAGCTGCAGGTCCATAGGTTGGTTGCAACGTTAGGCTAGAGATTCATTCGCTTGTATTGTTTCTATTTTATTTTATTTCGACTACAGATATTCTGCCAGTTGGTGAAATACATTTTTCTTCATTTTAATTTTTAATAGAATATAAGTTTAAGTAATTTATTTTTAATGAAGTTTAGAAATGATGTTGTGCTGCACTTTATTTGGTACAGTTTGCTAGAAGTGCATTTCTTCTAACAATAATACATAGATTAAAGAAATGTGTGCACCTGTCTTACATTAATTAAATGATAAATCTTAGATGAGTGTTTCTGACTTGTTAGAGGTATATATATTATTGTTGAGGTACGATTTGTATAAAAATAGGTGCAAATTTCATGCATTCATGGCAAAACAGTAGACACAAGAGATAAATTTCCTGTTATATTGTTTTTCAACATCATTCTCGATGACTTAATACATTTTTCGTCGACTCATTGAACAGCGTAGTATTTATCATAACATCTAACAGTACAAATGTGTACATTACGTCCGCCCTGAAATGTAAACGATCATTATCTCTCGAAGCATTTCAGATACGAGACAGTGTTTGAATAGATATGATTAAATATTGGATTCGCTTTAAACACTACTTTAAGCCACAACTTCAAATTCTCGCGAAAGTTTAAATCGTATGAATAAGCTCCGTTTATAAATAACATAATAAAATGTGAAAAGTAGGCGAACATCGATATATGCCGCTGTTAAGTAACAAGAATCTTCGCGCCTTTGAGTGCGAGCCGTAAAATGGTAAACGTCACTCACACGTGACAGCGGTTCCTCAAGAGAAATCGAAATTCTGAGAAACGAGACTCGTGAGAAATGGCGCTGGCAGCGAACAGCATGGCTGCTGAACCAGCAATCATAAAAATATCACAGGACCGAAGTAGTTAATTGATTTAACGAAATGAAAACAACAGGAGCTCGAGCTTGCCGTAATGATTAATAACCTATGCATGGATCTTCGAGCAATTTATCGCGTAAATCGTTAACGAACAGCGAAAGTGAAAGTTTCGTTGAATTTAACACCATCTCGATCATATTTCACCTCCACGATGAGAAATTGCATTCTATTTAATTGCAATTAATCTAGAAATTTAAGCTTGGACGTTGTTCTAGCCTGGTTCCAATTAAAACTGATTTTAAAAGGAGTTTCGTATTCCACGTAAAGAAAATTAAATTGTTTTAGTGATTTCTGAAAATATGAATATATCTATCCAAATTTTTCGAAGACACGAAATTTCTTGAGTAATCTTTCATGCATTTATTTATTGATTGATTGATTAGAAATAATGTAACAGTATCTTGAAATTCTTCTAATGTTATTACAGTTTTAAATTACACCATCTCATTGTTGTTCTCATAAGTGCATAAAATCCGCTGTCCAGTTATAACTATGAAAATATTATTCCAGTTATCGATCGTAAGATTGTTAAAAACAAAACATGTATTGATGTTCTCGGCGAAACGGTTCGATCAAGAAAATACTTTAAAGCATTTTGCTAGTTTGATTAAACTTTCAACGTTTCAATCCTAATATGGATCTTTCTCAAGAAAGAAGAAAAGTGCGTCTGTAAATTTTAATTTAAAATTCTGTAATAAATTACTAGCTTGTTTTATGAAAATTTTAAAAACGAAATTGAAAAATCTTTCTTGAGAAAGATCCATATTAGGACCGAAAGTTTGAAAGTTTAATCAAACTAGCAAAATTGCTTTAATGTATTTTCTTGATCGAACCGTTGCGCCGAGAACATCAATACATTTTTGTTGATAACTATGAAACTAAATAAAAATAAATAGTGAAAGAAGTGAAACGAGTCTTCCGAGGTGGGAACGCGTTCGAACAGTTGGAGCCATCGCTACCGTCGCGGCATAATCACCGTTTCACAAGAGCCGAGTGTTCAACGATTGATCTTTAAGTAATAATCGGTGAAATACGCCGTCCGGGTATTTTTAAAGAGGTAAAAAGGTCGAGCGTCGTTCTTCGGTGCATAATTTTCCTGTCGCCTGGTGACGACGTAATATGCGGTTGCGGAGGAAGGCCGAACGTTTTTCTTCGAATGTTTTCTGAGCTCGCGTGCAGGATCGCCGCAAGAACGATGTCTTCGTCTTGGTTCGCGGTCGAGAGAAGTTGCTACGTTCCAGCATCGTCGCAGATAAGGCTTTGCTTTATTAGTTGCCACTTACACCTGGTAGAACTCACGAACCACTGTTGGACAACGCTCTTATCTCTTATCACGGACGTTGGCCGCCACGTTCTCTCGTACACGAAGTTGTATTCCTACTGTCAGCATCTAAATGTTAATCTTCAGTCGGAGCCTAGAACAAACACGCGAGTCTCAAGGGAAAGAACGTAATACTGGCCCAGCTCGTCGAATCTAAATTCCTCGACGATATCAAAACACGTATTGAGAAACTCCAGAAAATAATGATGTCGCTAAAGACTGCGGATTTTATGCATTTCTGTCAAAAATGAGTTGCTATAATTTAAAACAACAAAAACATTAAACCAATTTAATGCTACTGTTGTATTATTCTCAATCTGTTAAACATTTTAAGAAAGAAATTACATTGTTACTTCAGACCAGCTTTTTGTTATTCAGGTAAGAATTTTTTATTTTGCATAAAGATCCATTTCAACACTCAACAGATGAACGTTTCAGATCGATGCATAGAATTATTTAGATAATTGTTCATTAATTTCTAGATTAGTTGGTTCAAATAATACATACATATTCGTTGTTTGTAATTAAATTTACTGATTAAACTGTATGACTACGCTCGAATCAGTAAAATCATGGATAACTTATGGTTTATTTCATACATGCTCGTTGTTTTAATTAAATTGATTGATTAAGCTTCATAATCTGGCCCGAATTAGTAAAATCGTGGACCACTTTCTAACGTGATCCGCCGTAGCGTGGACGTTGGATAGGAATAGTTTTTCAATTACCGGTGTAGAGCGGCGCGATCGTTGGATGTAAAAAATGGGAAGCGTCAGGTCGT
The DNA here is from genome assembly GCA_028455595.1 of Lasioglossum vierecki. NCBI lineage: Eukaryota > Metazoa > Arthropoda > Insecta > Hymenoptera > Halictidae > Lasioglossum > Lasioglossum vierecki. Next base: position 9,029,792 of record CM052339.1, on the reverse strand, counting down.
CGAATAATGGCTCCTTTCCCTCGGCAGCCGGTCTAATGGCGCCGAGCATCAGCGTAAAAATACGCGGTCATAAGATTCCTCTGCAACCGGACTTGGGCGCTTAACTACGTGCTCGAAGGTTGGATATACTGCCTCGGCGGAGGGTATATACGCCGTGCATGCGACTATACGTCTTGGTCTCGGAGAGGTTGAATTCTAGTCGTAGCGAGCCCTCGTAATCTTTAGCCCCCGAGGTCAGCACGAGCTCGTCCCCGTACCACGGGAGAGATCCTTCTCAGATAGAGAGAGAGGAGCCCCCCTGAGAAACTCGTGTCGGTATGTACTCGGGTACACGGCAAAGTACCACGAGTGTGTACTGGTTAGATGGATACCCAGCGGACCCGAGAGCCCTCTCTCCGGAGGCTGACCGCATATTATACTCTCGAACTCGTGCTCTGGCTAAGACAAAGGGTTCCACGGATTCTGCCCGGAGATAGCCGGGTTCCGAGACCAGGCTCGGGTTCAAAGGTTCCAGGTTTCGGACGCCGCGACCTGGAATTATGCGATTTTTTAGCGCCCCCTTTTAAAGCCTTTCCCGCACGATCGACTCGCCGGGATTTCAAAGGAAATGCACCGCGATGTTCAGCTGCACTTAGCGGTTCTCGGCATCGTCAGCGTTAGGTACCTGGAACACTGCATAGTGTTCTTAGTAATCGACCCTTTGTGCAACTGGACACTTATTTTCTACCAACTGCGATCGGACACGAGATAGAATGAATATTAATTTTTTTTTAAGAAGATGCACTTTGAAGCGGGTACTCGGGTACAGTTAGCATTTATGCAATGCATTGCAATTACAATCAAACCAATCGTCTGAATAAAGGAGGGCCGCAAAATTTCTACAACTCGATTAGAGACTTCAACTAACTCGAACTCCCAATTTTCGAATTCTCTCTGAAACTTGGATAACAAGCAATTTGGAGAACAAGGGGATTCCAGGAGCTCCTCATACTGGTGCCAGAGAATATACATAGTTTTACCAACTGGCTTCCACTCGCATAGTTTGATCAATAAATTTAATTACAATCAAACCAATCTTCTGAATAAAGAAGGACAGCAGAATTACTACAACTCGATTAGAGACTTCAACTAACTCGAACTCACAATTTTCGAATTCTCTCTGAAAATTGGATAACAAGCAATTTGGAGAACAAGGGGATTCAAGGAGCTCTCCTCGAGTACATTCGCGGGAACCAGTCGTTCCTGAAACGAAGCTTCGGGTTCGCAGAATACCCCCGACCTTGTGCGATCAGGTTTTCCCTTTTCTTGGGCTGTACACGCGATTTCGTGTACGCAATTACACGTATCTCAGTATTTCTTGCGGTGGATTGAATCGATTGGTCTTCCGAGAGCCTTCGAGTCGATCGCGGAAAGCGAGTTTTCTCTTTTTGCTCGTGGCCCGATCTGAAACCTGGCGATCGACTGGCTTCTTAATAACTACACTGTGTTGTCTTTAAGTGTTGTATTCCGGATATTTAATATATGGATACAAATTCTAAGTACATTTTAAGTTAAGTACAATTTCTGAGCGAAATACGAACTACAGACGTTATAGAAAAAGAACTTGGTAGATCAGAAGCGAAATGAGACTGGGAGAAAAATGCTCGCGACAAGAATAAATCAGCAGAAGATATAGGTTTTGGTTCTGTAAAGTGGGGGTTGTTTTAGATGTAATGATCAATACGCGATGAATCATAGGGGTGAGGTTTAACCCTTTGCACTCCAAATTATTTTTCAATTTTATTGCCAATATTTCTCTACTATTTAAAGTGTTTCGTCTGAAATTTACTTCAAAGGACAGTTCCTCGTTTACTAATTCTATTAAGTATAGCTCTAAAATTTTGTTGTAATTTATATTCGTCACAAATACATATAAAAAAACTGTTCCATTTATATTTTTCTTTCTCTAATGTCGACCGTGACTCGACAAAGGAGTGCAAAGGGTTAAGGATGAATAATCATCTGAAACAAGTGATCTCGAAGGTTTTAAAAAATATCTGAAAACGTTCAGGATGTTCCGGAGGTAATTAAAAACGCAAAAAAATTTGGAAAATTTGAAAAGATATTCTTACTAAATTAATGCAATTACCAAAGTTTGGGTACAGTACAGTACAGTATTGTCACGTTTTTTGTTATTATCAGAACATAATTTTACGCAAATATTACATGTTTATTTTCAATGATGACTTTCTAAGGTATCTTCAATTAATTTAAATATTTATTTGTAACTTGTTTATTATCTTAGCATTCAAATCAGAGGGTACGTTGCAATTTTTTATAATATCAAGAAAATTTGATTAAAAAATAAATATAACATGACATTCCCTAATTAAACGAAAGCTTATTAAATTAGTCTATTTTTTAAATGCAAGATATACTCATGAATGGCTTTCATTGCCAATATATTGATGGATTTCGAATTTCTTGTACTTCTGTCTCCCATTGTACCTCCAGAACATTCTTAAAGAATCGTGTTTCGGTTAGAAAAAGTCGTTTTCCAGATCATATTGCGTGGGTCGCGTGAAATGAAAAGCGTAGTGGTCGATGGGTAGGCCGAGAGCGCTGCCTTCTGAATGCAGCTAGGTTTACGAACGGTGGATTGGCTGGTAATTACGCGGATTATACGTCAGTTTTTCTGATTGCTAACCCACGAGCCTACGTGCCGCGCTCGGACTTTACGCAAATGAGCCGCGCGCCAAGCGTCGAAGGATAGCGAATGGTGCTAGCCTAACCGGTGCTCGATCATCCGATAATTGATCTTGCGTGTCGCCGACTATCGCCGTCGGTGCATATAGCTGTTCTGTGTATGTACGAAGCTTTTATTAGACGTTACGTTAGGTCTCCGTGCGATGTAATCGATGGCAACGATCTCGTTCCTCTTTCGGGACACCCACTTGCGCCGCTCGCCTATTACACCGACTGTTTGCTAATCAATATAATAGACTCCCTGGACCTAGGAAAGTGTTTGATGGACTCTGTACACGGTTCCAGTTTGGTTTAACAGCCGCCACTTCTACACGCAACATTTTATCGTCGGTTGCCTCGAGCCTTTCGTTGACACTTTCACTCGATTTTGCTTTGTTTTAAATGCACCGTGCATACATTAGCCGCATGCACCGCATTTGTTTGACGATACCGCCGCACAGTGGTCTGGTAGCCCGCTTTTTGTGGCCAAAACTGTTCTGGTGTTATTTCAAGGTTTAATGTTGTATTATTGTAGTCGTTGGACGCGTCTTAATACCATTTAGAATATTATGAAGTAGAAAGTATATGTCAATATTTAAAAAATTGAAGCGATCTTCATTGTTTATAATAAAAAGAAATTTTTCTTTAATTTTTTGTATTGAAGTTTGTGGAAAAGTGAATACTGATCAACTTTCGTTGGAAATATTTGAAAAATCGTGTTTGTTTTTAGTTTTTAGTTAGTAAAAAAGTAAACTTTGTTTTTAGAACACTGTATCTCATCACAGAATTATCTAAAATGAATAATATTTTGGATTTGGAAGCTTTAAAGGGTTACTTTATAGGAAAATTTTTTTTCAATATATTAAAGTTGAAAAATTGAATTTTGCTCACAAAAAAGGGGTCTCCGACCACTGTGCGCCGATACCCTCCATCGAATCCTTATACCTTTGTCGACGAAATTGGGGTTGGTCGAATGATCGAAACGTGAACTGTAATTTCTTCATTGCAACACGCGTGCACGAACTTTGATAACTGGCCTGTCGCGCGAATGTGAAACGTATCCACTATACTTTGTTAAATTCGCGGTGTGTATTATCTTTTACCTGGTGCCGCTATTGCGCCATCTTTATTGCAGGAAAAATAGTAATGACGGGGAGGGAATTCGCGTCTCGGATATTAATTAACTTGTGAAAATGTTGAAGTCGTTGTTAGCGGTATTGCGGATGTTTATATAATTTGCAATTTTTATAGATCAATTATAAGGAAGCGGAATAAAATCAGATTCTACTTTCGATGGTAGTAGCCTTTGCATATTGTGGAATAAATTAACACTTTATTAAATTATTTCTTAAAAGTTGTTTTGGTAAATATCATTTTGTGAATTTGTAATAACAATTAGAAATTTTCAAACCATGTATTTATTCTTTTTTTTTATTAGAACGGTAGAACGTTCAAGTTTCATGACACAAGTAGTAGTGAAGATGAGCTCCAGATAGTATATTTATATATATTTTATAAATATAAATATTTTATATGTATATTTCTCGACGTCAACCAATTCATGTAAGTCTAATATCTTTATAATACGTTATTTGGTTCCAAAACTATACTAAATAATACGAGGGTCTGTAAATGCACGGTTCTGCCACAAAGTAGCGCTGAGTAGCTGATAGCCAACGTCCAGAATAGTTCGGAGTACAAAGGGTTAAAGTTTTACTGAACTCTGTCAAATTTATGGTCGACAATTTTTAGAATCCATAAAAATTAGATATTACAGCTCTAATTTAACTTTCCATCCTTTGCTGCATAGTGTATCATTTCTGATACAGTTAACAAATCTGGTATATAATAAAGTAAGAATGTATTTTCTTACTATGTTTATTTTTTTGGAAATATTGTTCTTTCAATGTTTTCAGCCCAATTGAAAAAATCATGCTACGATGCGCAGGTTGAATTACACGAAACGTGGTGGCGATTACATCAACGATCCTGTAACGTTCTCCAAAGCGGAATATTTGAATTGATTCGACGATCTACCGGAAATTGCGTAATGGTATTTCGATTTGCGGTTGTCTAATCAGTACTCGTGTGTGTTACGGTCGCTTGTCGCATTCCGCGGCAAATATTCGGCGCATGGGCGCCCCATTAACGCAAATACGTTCCTGCGAAACCAGTTTGCGTCCCGACGGTGTAAAACCCGACGATTGATCGGTGCAGGGCCGCGAAACAGTCGCTTACACCGGCACGCGCTGCTTCGAGAAACCGGAGTGCTCTCTCCCTAGGAACACGGTTATCCGTCCCACAGCTGGAACACAACTTGACAAACGAGTATTCGAACTCGACGACCGTACCCGCGCCAATTTTTACCTCTCTTCAGTTTCGCATTCGATCACTGTACCCTGCGGTTTATTTATTATTCGATCGTGAAACGAGCTACCCCTAATTTACCTCGCAGACACTCGAAGAAGTTCTTCCGACAAAAATTCCCGCAAAAACCAGCGATAATTTCATTTTTGCGGAGACCAGATTTCCTCGCGTTTCGTCCGACTAATTCGCAATCAATTGGCAACGGTGAAGCACTGGTTAAGGAAAGTTCATTGCTAACGCAGACTCGCGTTTCCACGTATTCGATTGACGGGAGCGCATGTTGGAAAATCCAGGGTTTTACGAGCACAGTTTCGCGAAACGATCGCTTCGGATACGCTGCTTGCATTAATCGAGGGTTAACTGCGCTCCGAATAGCAAAGAGATGTTCCTAGGAAATCATTTTTGAACAGTGTTGGCCCAGTGCTATTCTCTTTTGATGAATATCAGGTAGTAAGAATATAAGTCATCATTAAACTGCAAAGTTCGTCCATTTATGATAAAAATGAGTAGGTGAAGGAACCAATAAAAAAATTGAAAGGATGAAAGAATACAACGTATAACAAAATATTGAAAATATTTATTAAAAAGACTAGGGTAATAATTCACCCATTTTTAGTTTACATAGCGTCACATTTTAAAGAAATACATCTCACTACGTAGACACAAAAGAATGAATAATTTTACAGTATGTAATTTATTATCAAAATAAAAGTGCATATAATTCTGGGACATTAACAACTCTTTGTAATCGATTAGGGGATGTTGGGTTATTATTATTAATTCGAATAAGTTCATATTTAGGTTGAGGAAATTTAATATTCTATAATTTAAGAAGGGTTATAATATTGTATATAATAATTTCAATTATTATTATTTTTATCTGTGCTGCAAGTGACGAGAAGAATTTTTTATTTAACATAAAGATTCGCGGTCTAGTTATTAGCATTCGATTCCGCGCGCACACAATGGTAGACTTTCGCCCGCGGCTGCGTGCATACTGCGGAAGGTGCGCCATTGTGCACGGTGCATCCGAAGCACCCTGCGCTCTGGATGCAGCGTCGGCCAGCTTCGTAAATCACACCGAAAGTCTGCGGTGAGTGGAAGAAGGTTGGCTTAGCGAGCATAGGCGAGAGAACATGGGCCCTACGAGCGTGCACAGTGCACGGGGCCCGTTCCTCTCTACACGGTGTCCACATATGGCCACAGCACCGGTCCGTCGTCTCTGTCGCTTCGCCTCGAGAGTCCTTGACGCCCACCCTATGTGTACAGTTGCGAGGAGAGACGCCAACGACGATGCCCCGTGAACGCTTGTCCCATGGCACCATAGAACTGCCGTTAATAGGGAGAGAATTAACCCCTTGCAGACCAGAGTTGTCCAGAATTATAATTACTAAGTAATTGAATCACATTGTAATTCAGTTGTATTGTAATTTATAATTCAAATCTTCATTCAATTAAATTAAAATGTAATTCGTAATTGCAATGAAGTACAATCATAAAATACATTGTAATTGAATTATGAATATTATATTACAATTATACATCTGATTAAAATACTTAGTAATTGAATTATAATGTATAATTGAATTAGCACAACTCAAAATATAAGTGGCACAGTGAAAAGTGGCACAGTAATCAAAATATATTTCTAAAACAAGTATAATAATAAATATATAAATTGTGGTATACTTTCTAACCAATGTACACGACAATTAATTCGATATCTATGTTACAACAAATTATTTTACATTTCTAAGTTGACGGTATACACTCAAGATAATTTGCAGTACTTTATCACTAAACTGAGAATCTTGATGCATTTATGGCTTATGAAAATTTTCAATAAAGGCTACAATAGAAAATTTTCTCAAAATTTTTCTCTTTGGAAAATGCATAACACATCCGTAAAACATTTTTAATAACTAATTTACCCAGTATCTAAATAACAGCAAATTATTTGACATTTATAACTTGCTGATGTACAATACGATCAAAACAATTGGCAAGTTTTCTTAACTTACGTCACTCGTCTTCTCAATGAACGATGTTAAAATAATTAGTTTACTACGCGAGAAAAAAGAACAGAGCACCGAAGTTCGGGTTACAAACAACCCAGCCTCCAACCGTCGAAGGCTTAGACTCGCTGTTGAAGCCAGACGCGCGGCATTGTCTCTTAGGAAAACACTCCCGCGGCGCTTCGCATAATTGACCGACGCATTTTCACCCCTTGTTCAGCTTCCAGACTCTCGCCGGACACATTATTGTCAATGACGTGAGTTTGACGCTCCTCTCAGCTTGGCGACAGTCTCCTCGACGGGTTCGAAGGTCGCCAGGTTGCTCGCACCCTTCCGGTGCTCGTGTACCGAATTGCAAAACCCTTCAGCTCTGCTGGAACTCTCGGTTAAAGGTAATTGTCGCGACAGTCAGCGCAGCTGACGCTGTCTTTGAATGTTTTACAAATTCCTGAACTCCTCTTCGATGCAAGGACTGGATGTGAAGTGATTCCTGACGGTCGTCGCTTCGTTGTGTGACTCGAATGGCGAGGATACTGGCCAGGATAGTAACGGCACTTTTATGCAACGCAGGCTCCGGTGGGAACCAGCTCGAACACAATGGTACCGTTTGTTTAACGACATTGTTATTGTGCCGAATAACAGCATTCTGATAAGAGACTTTGTATAACCTGTGCACATACTCCGATCATTTTTAAGATGTCTACGCACGTGAAGAAACTTCTGAAACTTTATGTAATCATTGCTAAACTGCGGATCTTTATGCATTTATAGCAAAATTGAGCAGATGAAATTCAAAATTGCTGGAGAATTTTAAATATTCAAGATGTCGATGTATGATTTCTCCTGTATTAAAATCATTAAGGGGTGAAATAACGTTCTATTTAGTTTCTATTTTTTGCAATCGATGTAGACAAATATTCAAGAGGTCAATATATGATTTCTCCTATCTTAAAATCATTGAGGGGTGAGATAACGTTCAATTCAGTTTCTATTTCTTGCAGTCGATGTATAATTTCTCTCCTTTATTAAAATCATTAAGTAGTGAAATAACGTTTATTTCAGTTGCTATTCGAGAGACCATTAAATATTCAAGAGATCAATATATGATTTCTCCTTCTTAAAATCATTAAGGGGTGAAACAATTACTATTTTAATTAATTGTTTAAGACTATTTTAATTTTGCATAATGATCAAAAATCTTATCTCTCTAATAATGGGAATAGTTGATAATTTTAGTGAAAATAATGAAAATAATGCATTGATATTTCGAAATTCTTTGAATTTTCCCTGTGCATAAAATTCAGAGCCTCGTAATAATAAACTGATCGAGGAAATCATTGCGTCTTCTGTTAAAGGTCCTCGAAGTTAAAGATAAATGTCAGAACTGAACGGTATGCAATAATTATTTTATCAAACGTGTTGAACACATTAACTTTATAAATGTCGGTACTTTGACACTGATTTGCAAAGAATTATGGCAAAGAACAATTAGTAGGATAAGAACCTAGAGAAGGCAGATGGTTCATGACTCACATCGCTGCGCAGCAACGCAGCTTGAAGAATATTTTCTTCCGACGATTCTATCCTGTTCCCTTCTTCTGCAATTTGCAATGGGTTCCCATGTTATTTTCTGCTGCTGTTTATCTTCTTGGTTACTGGTCTGCTTATCGGGGCATTTATCATTGTCGCTGCGTATATACTACGTTTCTTCGTCTTCACTTCACCGCATTGGTCCCTGTTCCCGTTTGAACGCGTGATAAAAGCGGCCCCGAACCAAGACAAATTTGACCGGTAAGTTTCTCGCGGCGAAATATCGTGCACGAAAATTTCGAGAACCGCAATGTTCCAGCTGGAAGAACGTAGAATAAATTCTACCAAAGAGATTTGCATATTTCGGCACCGAGAAAAGTGTTTTTATGTATAACTTGATGCATTTATTATAAAAATGTGTGGGCGTAATTTCAAACAGTGTTTAAAGAATTCAAGTGAAATGAATTTCTGTTATTTGCCTCCTACGTCTCGCAGTGAATGCAAACAATTTTTCTTTCGTATGAACATCCGCTTCTGGTCCAATTTGCGCGAGTTTCACGAAACTCTGTCATACTGTGTGGGCGTAATTTCAAACAGTGTTTAAAGAGTTGAAGTGAAATGAATTTTTGTTATTTGCCTCCTACGTCTCGCAGTGAATGCAAACAAAATTTTTCTTTCGTATGAACATCCGCTTGTACGCAGTGCGGAAGAATAACGATCGAGATTCTGGTCCAATTTGCGCGAGTTTCACGAGAATCTGTCATAATGTGTGGCGTTCCTTCCGAGTAGAATGTCTCTGGATGCGTTAATTGTCACCGGGAGACCTCCAACGGTCGGTCAGTCTCAGCGAAGACGGAAATTCTTGCTGGAGAAAAAGGTATCGGAAAAAAGGGAGGAGGATCGGTAGCGACCGGAGGTAATCAAGGGCTGGGATGAAGACAACAGCGAGTTGGAAGGGAATCAAGTCGTCTTCCGTTGATTACCCGAGGTTTGGTCGTTCCGGCAGGCGTGAAGTTCGATCGATTCTGGGGAACCGCGTGGAATTTGCCGGTTTCTCGAAACCTGGACGACCGGGACGAGCCGAACGGGCCGAGACCGGAGGGCCGAGCCCTCGGTTTCTTGCCGATCAGGCTTCCCCCGGAGCTTGATCCGAACCGCGAGCTCTCTCCTCTCTCCTCTCTGTTTCTCCCGCGGGTCGGTATGTTAATGTCATTCTCCCGAATCCCCTCGGCCCCGATTCGAGGTACTAGCCCGGCCAGGTTTTTCGTGTCGGGAACCATGTCGCTTCTAATTGACGAGTGGCGGACGTAGGACAACAGGATTCGTCCGTGCACACCGGTGACATGTGTCCGAGGTGTTCGGAGCAGAGTCCTGCCGTGTCTTATTATACGCTGGACACCCCGATATTTCGACGGATCGCGGCAAATGGCCCCCACGATCTTAGCCACCGGGACGATGGAACTCGCAGGAAAAAGAGCCGACCAGACACGGGAACCTACGCGATATTTTATCAACGAGATCAAAGAAAACGCAGCTGCGACCGACGTGCCGCGAATCCACTCGAATTTGCGAATACCTCCTCCTAGCAGACGTGTTTTGCGAGGGTGGAGGCAACCGTAGGATTTTCGAGAAAGGCGCGAAGGGGCGATGCTAAAAAATGAACTTAATGTCTTTTCAGTTTTTGGTATTTATTTTATAACTAGACTGCAGAGTTTATGTGTTTATCACAAAAACTAGCGGGGACAATTTAAAATAGTGTAAATATTAAAATGATTTAAAGACTCTAATATATTATCACCAACATATTAAGATTATTCAAGACAGAAAGTAACTTCTCTCTTGTAATTGCAAATAGCCGAATTATTGTTAGACTGTGAATAATCTCATTCATTTATGATAAGAATGAATGGGTGAAACAACCAATAGAAAATGAATAAAAATGAAAGAATATCGATACAAACGAATACATAACGTAATTAATGAACGCGCTTGCAAAGGGTTAATTATCAATTTCCACAAGGCGACACGTGCCCCGTTGTGCACACAGCTTTACTCATTTCGTCCCCTCTTTCTCGGCAGCCGTCCCCCCTCTTCTTCCCGTCGATCTTTCTCTTTCTCCCACGCGCGAATCGGTCATGAGCTTCTCGCGGTTGTACGACCGGCTTATTAGAACACGCGTAGCTAGAATCCATCGGATCCGTAAACGGCAGGATTCGCCCACGTGGCCGCCACCTCGAAAGGTATACCTGTATACCCGTCCCCCTTCTTTCAGCGCGTCTCTTTCGAGTCATTAACGAGTTCCCCCGCGGGTGCCCGGCCCCCTTTATTCGGTCGGATCAAGGTGACGAACCCTGCTGATCTTCCTGCGCTTCTCTGCACCTCGATGAAGATGTCCCTCCGATTTCATGTTCTCTTGCCAGAGAATCAGACCCTCGGACTGAGTGAATTGATCCTCCAGACATTTTGCTCTTGGTTGCAGAAGTTCCATTTATATTCTGATTGTTTAGTAAGCAATTTCTAACATCAGTTGCTCCTTAAACTGAGTGAATTGATCCTCCAGACATTTTAGTCTTGGTTGCAGAAGTTTCATTTACGTTCTAATTGTTTAGTAAGAAATTTCTAATATCAGTTGCTTCTTAAACTGATTGAATTGATCTTCCAGATATTTTATTCTTGGTTGCAGAAGTTTCATTTACCTCCTAATTGTTTAGTAAGAAATTTCTGACATCAATTGCTCCTCAGACTGAGTGAATTGATCCTCCAGACATTTTAGTCTTGGTTGCAGAAGTTTTATTTACGTTCTAACTGTTTAGTAAGAAATTTCTAACATCAGTTGCACCTCAGACTGATTGAATTGATCTCCCAGACATTTTATTCTTGGTTGCAGAAGTTCCATTTACATTTTGATTGTTTAGTAAGCAATTTCTAACATCAGTTGCTCCTCAAACTGATTGAATTGATCTCCCAGACATTTTAGTCTTGGTTGTAGAAGTTCCATTTACGTTCTAATTATTTAATAAGAAATTTCTAACATCAGTTGCTCCTCAGACTGATTGAATTGATCTCCCAGACATTGTATTCGTGGTTGCAGAAGTTCCATTTACATTCTGATTGTGTAGTAAGCAATTTCAAGAAACATCACTTCTTACTCCTCAGACTAATTCATGTGATCTGCCGGATATTTTAGTTACAAAAGTTTCATTTACGTTCTAATTGTTTAGCAAGCAATTTCAAGAAGCATCACTTCTTACTGCTCAGTCTGATTCACATGATCCTCCAGAAGATCCTCTGTAGAATAGCAGTCTTGAACTGTAAATAGTTCAAGACAGGTTCTTCGAGTTAGACAATTATAAAATATTGAAAACCTGTACTTCCTGTACCTGTACATACTAAACCTGTACTAAGGTTTGTAAAAAGCTGTGTGTACACATGTCCAACCAAATTGATGAAAATACCACCGATAGGCATGCGTGCACGCGGCTTAAAGGAAACACCGGGTCACCAGAAAAAGAGGGGAGAATTGTACAGCAAAAATAGGAGGGAAAAGTGGATTCGAGACGAGTACTCGAATCGTGACGTCGCAGCTCAAGTAGGTGTCGGTCTAGGTGGGTGTAGTTTCTCCAGCGTACGCTGCAACGGTGACATCATCGGTCACGTAGTCAGCTGACTCGACTTAGATGGAGCGAAAGAACGGAGAAAAGTGCGTCGCATAATTATTGTTTGTTGACTAACGCTGTATATCATCGGCCAGCGGATACACCAGTCTCGATAATCGAGCGGATGTCGACCTTAATCGCGATTCCAACCGAATCCCCTCTCAACGAATCAGCATTTTTTTCGCACGTCGGAAACGCGTTGGTGTGTCCAGGGACAGGCACCTGACGCAACGCGCGACTGTTGTAAGAGCAACGTTCCTGAAATTTCCGGAAATAATTGATCGGCCACGTTTACGTGGATGCTAATGGATTTCTCCGGTACGAGTTCGCCGGTTGCTTTATCGTTCTCTCGTTCGCAGCGATTACGTCAACGCCGGTTCTTTTAAACGACGTGAGCCGATTCACGCAGTCAACTATGTGAACCAGCGTCGACGTTTCGGTATGCAAGGTGGAACACATCGACGTGCAGATTTTTGCAGAAACCATCGAACGGAAGGAAATTCCGAGTAGAAAGGCTTGCCAAATCATCGACGCTGTGAATCGGATTCTCTCACTTCGTCAGAAAGAAGCGAACTTATTATAGCAGCGCAGCGAAAACAATATAATTAAATACAACTTGCTCACAGCTCTTATCATCGCTGCAATATACGGGTTCCATGGAAATCACCAACACAATTGAAATCACACATTGACCGACAACGATTTTAGATTAGTTGTCGGTCAATATCGTTGTCGGTTAAAGGTGTTGTCGGTCAAAGTCGTTGTCGATTAAATGCGTTGTCGGTCAAAGTCGTTGTCGATTAAATGCGTTGTCGGTTAAAGTCGTTGTCGATTAAAGTCGTTGTCGGTTAAATGCGTTGCCGGTCAAAATTGTTATCGGTTAAAGTCGTTTTCGGTCAAAGTCGTTGTCGGTTAAAGTCGTAGCCGGTTAAAGGCGTTGTCGGTTAAAGTCGTTGTCGGTTAAATGCGTTGCCGGTCAAAATTGTTATCGGTTAAAGGCGTTGTCGGTTAAAGGCGTTGTCGGTTAAAGGCGTTGTCGGTTAAAGGCGTTGTCGGTTAAAGGTGTTGTCGGTTAAAGTCGTTGTCGGTTGAAGGCGTTGCCGATCAAAATTGTTATCGGTTAAAGTCGTTGTCGGTTAAAGGCGTTGTAGGTTACAGTCATTGTCGATTAAAGTCATTGTCGATTAAAGTCATTGTCGATTAAAGTCGTTGTCGGTCAAAGTCGTTGTCGGTTAAAATCGTTGTCGGTTAAAATCATTGTCGGTTAAAATCGTTGTCGGTTAAAATCGTCGTCGGTTAAAGGCGTTGTCGGTCGAAATCGTTGTCGATCAAGTCTGGCGTCGGTGATTTCCATGGTACCCCCACTACATACCTTTGCATTTAATTATGATATGATTTAATTAATGATAGCGCCGCCATCATCGATGCTATCCGCTCCACTGTAACCGCACCCTAAACTGCGCGAACTTTTCTTGATTTATTTGCGTTACCTCTTGAAATAAGACACATTCGCCCCAATTGAAGAGACTCCGGGTCGACTTGGGAACAGTTAGGGTTGCATGGGGTGAGTGCTGTCCACAGGCAGTGGACCTACGGCGAATCTCGCCGCAAGAAAGCCGGCCAGGTACGGAGAATACGGGGACGATAGTAAATTCAAGTGAGACATTGTCCTTCGATCCCTCTCCGCCGGTATCGAACAGGGTGGTCCACCATGGAGCCGGTGCTCGCCGTTCCGTCGCATTCCCATTGCCCGTATAACGAGCTCTCGGGGCGCGCGCTCCCAGCCCTCTCCTTCTCTCTCTCTCTCTGGCTCTCTCCCGCCGCTCCTGGGTGTTCCACGCGTCAGGCGAATTGTATCTTCGCGGGGAGTGATCCCTAACCTGAATAAATTGCATTTCATTGCCCGCTGCGTCGCCATTTGCCGGCTACCCGACGGACGATTCTTGATGATCTAATCAGGGGTTGGAGAACAGCAGGTTCCTTCTTTTCTCTCGTTTTGCCACGCGATTTCCCATTGATCCCCTTCCGTGGATTTCGGCCGTGTTACCCTACAGGCGAATCTCCTGTTTTCAGGTTTTTATTGGTCGCCGCTGGTTCTCGATGGCTTCGGTTGGGAACCTCCCTTTATTGTCTACATGATTTTCGTTTTATTTAATTATATCGTAATCGAGTGGTTTTTACTCCAAGTTCCGGCGAAATGTGCTTATAAGAAGCGTATGATATTTTAAAAAGGCCGATATATTCAAGAATTTGATTGAAGAAAGTTCATACCTCGATTTATTACTTCCCGATTAATACCGGCGGATATAAGTATCTCTCGATGTACTTGATATTTATATTACAAATTTAGAAAGCACCGGTAATTTCAGAATTGCCGGTGATCGTGGAAAACGTTCATCGGAAGAACACGGAGTATAATCTGGTACGCCAGAGACTTTCTCCTTTCACCAACCACCAGCAGTAGAAACCGGCGAGCGCTAATCATCGAGCAATTTGTTCGCTATTTTTATCGGTGCATCTCCCACGGTTTCTTATCGAGAAAAACAGATTTTTCTAAAATATTCCAATGAATTTTCCTAGCTGCTTGTAGAAATTGGCTGTGCGCAGACCAACGAAGACTGAAGCAGAAAGAAAATGAACGTAGTTGTTTCTGCTACTTCGTTGCAGTAATCATTTTTTTATCATTTATAATTTATAATAATTTAATGCAATTTGGGTTTCAAGGCAGAGATTATTTTGCAGGGCTCTACAGACTTTTTCACAAACAATTTTAAACGTGTACTGTTTCCTTAGATCTCTAACTTATTTGTGTTATTTAATGCAATTTGAATCTTAAATCTGTAATTTATTTGTTTTATTTAATGCAATTTGAATCTCGAGGTGGAGATTAATTTGCAGTGCTGTACAGACTTTTTCACAAGCAGTTCTCAAGATCTACTATTTCCTTAAATCCTTAACTCACAGTCGTTAAGAAACGAGTAGATCAGTTCACACATTTCCACGGAAGAGTCCGTACTTGAAATGTGGGAAATACAATTTGAATCTCGAAGAAGAGTTTGTTTATGCAGCCAGTAATAATTGCTTAGAAAAGTGCAATGACGTCGATGCCGATCTAGATAGCGATTAGCGTCTTTCACCGGTGACTCATTTAGCGACGAACGCAACGAATGACACTTAGGAATATTCAATCAAGGTTTTCCATGGATCGAGGGATCGTCGACGATGTTCGGTTCTCACGCGGACCGATCTGCCTTGAACGGCGAGCTAGCGATAATGAAACGTCTCGCGGCAAGAATCCGCAACGACGCGGTGCAACTGCAGCGCTCCCTTGCTCGTTCGGTGCAACGAATTATGCATGCGCATTGGAATCCGACGAAACTGTTCACTTCTACTTTCGATCGGTTTTAAAAAGAAGCTTTAAAAAAAGTGATCTCAATAGATTCTCTTTTATACGTCAAAGGATTAACAGTTTCGAATCATGGTTAGCTCTGTCGCTTCTTTTTCTGTATTCTTACCGTTGAACGTGCTAGAACGTGCAACGAATCGACTCCTGTTGCGTGAAGGCACGCTCATTATTGACCCTTTGTGGCGTTAATAAACTTAGTCACGAGAATTTCGATGCTCCAAATGTTCCACGTCCTTTTTAAAGTGGACTATTAAACACTCGCACGCTGACGTTCAAGGATTCCTGAAATTCATTGGATAAACAGCATCATACTGTTTTAGTATTTCTTGAAACGATGATCCATTCTTTTTTCAAGGTATGCCTATTACTTTTATATAGACATCGGAGACATTAAGCTTCCTCCAAACTGAAAATCATTTTGCTGGCTTTCCTTTTAATTATCCCGGACGGAATAAATATATATTTTCATTCTCATTTCTTAACCTTCACATGGTTTCAGAACAATTTCTATCGGCAATGTCTCAGTTTCTCCTGTTAAAATTTCTTTTATAACCTTTTGTTAAAGCAAGGAAGACAAAGTGTTTCTATTGTTACTCTCGTATGGATTAATCTGTTTTAACACATGTTACATTAATATTAATTTTTCAGACGCATATAAAATTTCTCTAGAAAATGATCCATATTAGGATCGAATCATCGAGAATTTGTTAATTGCAAGATTGTTTATTTGTTTAATTTTGATTGTTTATGGGATAAATATATTCGAGAAACGATCCCCCGGGTTTTATTATTATTATTTATTATAGACAGACAGAAGCCCTTTTTTACATAAGTATTTAAAAAAAAAGAGAAAGATACAAGACTACTTATCTAATAAGAAAGAAGGGACATGCGCACAAAGGCAAAGAAAAAAAAACAAAATAATACTAGTACAATCGATAGGTATTATCATATAAATATATATAAAATTTTGCAAAGATTTAATGAAAGAATCGATACTATTATAAATAGTGCATGATTTTGCAATGACCCGATTCATTGGATTAATTAATCCATAAGTAGATTTCGCTTTAAGTATTTGAAAACCCGCTCTTGTTCTCTGTTCACGTACCGGCACAGAAAAATTTTCAATGTAAATGCAACCGATTATCCCGTGTATTCTCTGGCCGATTGTTTATACATCGTGTCTTTTTGTTCGGAATAATTTTTGTCGATTGATTGACGGTCGAAAATGAAAAGACCCGGGGAGCTATCGACGTCGATGATATATCGATCCATCGGCGGGCCAGGTCGTGAGGACGCGTCGCTGATCGCAAGTCACGCGTGCTACTCGATCAAAAAGGGAAGCAGAAAGAAAAAGAAGCTGAGAGCCGGTGGTAGGAGAGGAGAATTTCGATTCTCATTACAGATACGAGATCCTCGGAGCGAGACGATTGGAACTTTAATGGAGCTTTAATTATATTTCGCCGTAGAAAAACTCGTGTAAATGTATGGTGAAACGGGAGATAAAAAATTGGAGTGTGACGCGCCCCGGTAAAAACAGGTGATGATCGATACCATCGTGAACACTTCGAGGCGAGAATCGATCGTAATTATTGCCCTTATTAACCCGACGGAAGATCGATAGAGTTTGTAGAACCGGTCCTTGAAGTACGCTCTCTGTGACTGATTGTAAACTGATCATGTTGAAATTAGTTGACACTGGTTCGCAATCAGTATCATATTTGCATTGGCTTATTTATCCTCGTGGTAATGCAAACCCCGCGATAATTGTTATAAATGACTCGATAGATTCGCTTGACACGATGTCTGACTAATTTGACGAGGAAAGTGATTCGGATGTCTAAATTAAATTAGGGATTTAATCATTGGCACTGGAATGGTTCAAAATATTGTTTACTATATTATTAAATATAGAGATTAATTTATGATATCGGCGCACAGGTTCGATCAATTTATTATTAAATATGTTGGTTGCTAATCAATATTACTAAACATTTAAGTATTACAAAAGATATCACAACAATTTCATAGCCATGAAATTTCAAAGAGATCATAGAGAATGAAAACCAAAGAAAAATATTCTAGGTCGAACAATAGAAAAGAGTCTGAATTAAAAACTTCACAATGATGTGAATACAGTGTACAGATAAGTGAGCATAAAATTAAAATACATTTCTAGATACAAGTTTATTAACACTTGTGCGTCTCTTTCGATAAGTGCCACTTATAGATAAAAGATAGCAGTGATATACCAATCCAGTCACATAGTACAGTATTTCTCAGTTTAAAAACCTCTATTATAAAATATTAAATTCACGAAAAGAAGTGCATAATGATAGATAAGAATCACTTATATTTCTTTTTAACAAAATCGTATTATTTCACCTCAATCGATGCACCATGTTCTAACAATTCGAGGTTATTCATTTCCTCCAAGCCAAGAACAGGAGCACCTTCCTTAAACAAACAAAAAAAAGGTTATTCATTTCATACCGACTCCCATAAGACTCCTAATTTTCAACTAGACTACAAACACGATTTTACGAACACGAGCTTCAGTCGACACAACCATACTACGGGGCATCGATCAGGTTCGGCGGCGGAGAGTATTCCCACGCGAGTATTCCTTTGTAAGTTCTGCCTATTAGCAGTTGTTCGGTTGTTCGGCAGTTGTGCGAGGCAGCTCGAGGCAGCTCGAGGCGGCGTTGAGCGGACCGAAGCGTTCCCGCTCGTGCATTCTCCTGTCCGTTGCTGTCGGGCGGAATCACGCGCGTCAGCCCGCGAGAAACGCGGACAGCGAACGCGACTGCCGGGTGACGCGACAATGGTCGATTCGTTACTTCGCACTCTGCAGCCTCCCAGCAGAGACACGGCAGCCACTGTGAACAGAGAGGAGAGAAGAGTCGCGAGACGCGCGATCCGCGATATCCCTTTGCTCTCCCGCACGCTCCATTTGTCTCCGTAGAAGCCACCGCCGCCGCGAAGAACGGCTACCACCGGAAAAATCATGAAGACCATTCCTGGACGCTGATCAGACAAGCTTGCCACGCACCCTTGTAAGGGACGCTCCTCACTCGAAACTAACAAAGGAAGATACCCAACCCGCGACTTCGAGAAATTGTCAAACTCTCGTTACACCCGAAAGGTTTCCAAACTTGATGAACCAAACTTGATGAACCCAACTTGATGAACCCAACTTGATGAACCAAACTTGATGAATCCAAGTTGATGAACCCAAGTTGATGAACCCAAGTTGATGAACCAAACTTGATGAAACCAACCTGATGAAACCAACTTGATAAACCCAACTTGATGAACCAAACTTGATTACAATGAACTCTTTATCGTAAACTAACAGTCTCGTGTAGTCCTTAGATCTGCGTAAAACTACTTAATGTGGTAGAGATAAGTTCCTACTTGGTTCCAGTACCTTGTATCAAGAAAATTTTTATTTTGCATAGAGATGAGGCGGCTGCTGATGAATTATACCTTCAATAGTATAAACGGAGAACGTTAAATCGTCGGTAGAAGCGTTCCCTTTTACGACGTGTTGCGAGCCCGGAATCGTTACCCTTGTAAGGAATGCTCCTCACTCGGATCTAACAAGGGAAGACACCCAACCAGCGGGTTCGAGGGTTTGTCAAACTTTGGGGACACGTAGGAACACCCGCCCAGAATGAAAGCTTAACCCGTACCCTTAAAATGTCGTCGTCCGATAAACTAGCATTCTTAATAACAATCTAATCATTATGGTGCCCAAGGTAGTTGGGAACCCACCTTAATAAAATTGTAGGTTCTGTCGCGAAATACCCTTAGCAAAGAGTTGAATCGACGTTAAATTTATATTTAAAAAATCATTGCACGTTAACACAGCAACGAAGACTGAGGTACTAACAAAGTCTATGATTTCAGTAGCTTTTAATCGCCGAAGAAAATTTTGATTTCGCATGGAGACATATTTCTTTTTTTTGTCTTTGAATAATATAAGTAAATACAATAACGTGGAACATAGGAATAATACAATAAGAGTTCAATAATAATACAAGTGGATATAACAGTAATGTTCTTTAACGCTAAATATGTAGGTTACACTTTTGGAAAAAGGAGTGGATGCTAATATAAGGTTTGATATTTGGCTTAGCTATGATTGTATCTACATTAAGAGGCAGTCGGAGGCCTATACTAAGTAGGGAAGTGTAAAATTCGCATTTGCATAGTATGTGATCCAGGGTTTCACAACCCTGATTGCATTTACATTGGTTATCATTGATAACGCCTACCCTCTCTAGTGAAACAGCCAGATTATACTGATCAGAACAACGCATTCTGTTAACTGTGACAACTAAACTTCTCTTGAATTTTAAATGGTTGTACCAGGATATCGAGCTTTCATTAAAGAAGTTTTGAAAGTATTTTTCCCCTTAAAGAGACCTTGTTTTTTTATTACTCCAAAAGTTCGATCTTCAGCTTGTTTTTTAAAACCTTCGAACAAATCAGTATAGGGATGGAGACACATTTAATCGCCGATAGATGCGTTCCCTTTGACGACACGGTATTTGCGCGTAATCATAGTCTCTCAGCCGAAAGGATTAACGAAGAGAGGTAGCGAAGAGGGAGAAATGTAAGCGCGTCGGTACAACGTTACAGCTGAGACTACCGGGTGTAAAGCGTTCCTGGGGAATGTCTATCGGCGGCAACGGTTGTCGGAGTCTTGCGGTGAGCGGCCGCAAGACGTATAAACGGTGAACAGGATGAGACAGCCGGTACACGGCGGTCTCCGGGTCTCACAAAGCAATTACCCCATTACCCCGCGGTGAACGGGGCGAATTACGCTAATATATTGACGACACGTCGCGAGGAGCCGACCTTCTCTCGCCGCAAGAACCGACGCGCGACGATGCCACGGTGGGAGAGAATTCTTGCTGCTCGCTATAAAGTAATCGATTTATAACGGAGCCACGTATCAATGCACAGCCGTTTAACGGGCCACCGACCATTTTGCAACATTGCATCTCCTTGCTCGGTAGACTCTCTCCAAGACCAGGTTGCAAATCCGCCAGTTTATCGAGCCGGAATACAAAACTGAGCTAATTGAGACTCTGGAATTTTGATTTTGATAAGCGGTGTTCGATAAATAAACTTTCTCGAGTAAGGGACTGCGATGAAGATTGGGAAACAACAATGTTGTAGTTGTCAATTTTATTTCTGATGGATGTTGAGGATACGATGCAAAGAGCACTTTGTTATAATCTGATGCTTAAATACGTATATTAAATTTATATCAAAACAAGACACGTGTGTACACGTGTGAACAACAACAACGATGCTAATCACGTGATTGCATGTCACTTAGTTTAGTGTAGCTGTACCAAGTTAACGCTAAAAACCCTAGTAGCACAAAATATTGTATACACATTCATATAATATTAAAAAGAGATTCAATCTCTTCTTAATATTTAAATATACATAGAATATTTATTTTATATTAAGTAACAAATATTTCTTTTTAAATATGCAGGAAATATCTATTTCATGTTACGAGAAAAATACTTTTTTCTAAATACAAAATGAATCTTTATTTAATGTTAGAAATAGAATATTTTTTTCTTATTATAAAATAAATCTTTATGTAATATCAGAAATTACATACAATTATATAATATAATATAATAATTTCTTAATTGTAATAAGGTCCTTTCGAAGATAAAATTCCTTCAAACCGTGCACAGAAAGTAATAGATATTCATAGTTTCTAATTTTTTAAACATTCAATTTATATTTCTTGTACATGTATATAATATTCAGATCCAATATTTTTCTCATATGAAAAGACGTGGCTTAAAAAATATTTATCTAATATTTTTGTGCTACTAGGGAACATGTATGTCCTAAAATGATTTATAGTGTTCCTTATTAAGTAAATCGAGATGGATTCGTCTCAATCGAAGTGTTTCGATATCGGCCAACTTTACGTGTAACTTTTGAAACCGTGAACTCCGGCCATAAAACTTGCATTTTTGCATTTCCTCGTCAAACCATACAGGATCATACAATAAGAAAAGGTTGAAAATTTATTCCCCAAAGTGCAGTTCAACCATTACAAAGCAATTTAGAAAAGTATCGACAGCGTAGCTTGGCCACCTCGCTGCGAGCCGTATGTAAGCTCCGAAGATACTAATTTGCGAATTAATAATGCCAGATAACTCCCATCGAACACGATTGCCGCGACTACAAAGTGTGAGCGAAATATCGCCTACAAGAAAGCCGGTACACGTCCCCTCCGAGCTGGAAGCTAATAAAATCGGAGGAATCGCACGTCCGTGTTGAATATCTGAGGATCCGTGAAACACGAACGAAGCAGCTCGTCAAAAAGACGACATAACTAACCGAAACAAAACCACGCAGTCACGTTTACACGGCAAAGGTTTCGACGGGGCTCGCGCGCGATTATTAAACACCGGTTGAGTATCGGCGAGGCAAACTGCATAAACATTCGTCGAATCTCGTGCGGTACATGCATTCGTTCCGCACGCGATAACAATTTCCGAGAGTGGCTGCTGCTGCCATTAAATCGGCCGAGGCGGGAGTTTTGCCCGTGAATTAAACCCGTTCTACGGATAGACACGTATTGGTTGTTAAAGCCCTTAAGATGTTTCTATAATTTTGCGACTTAGGCTCGCGCACGGGCGCTGGAACGATTTCGTCTTCGGGGTTCCACCGGTTCGCGGATCTTAAGCGGCTTAGGCTGGTCGAACGAGGCGATTTCGCAAGCTTTATCCGTCCCGGTTGTCCCCCCTATCCTCTCCCCGGCCCTGAACATCTCTTTTTCGCGCATTCGATCGGATTAAGTCGCGACGTGCCTCGAAACACACGGATTTACGCGGTGGACCGCGAAACGACAGGACGAACGAAGATCGCAAGGTGTCCCCGTGGGCCTTTCCACCTCCCGAGGACACCGACCATTCCAAGGGATTATGGTCGGCGGCCTGGAAGATCGACGGGCACGGCCGTGAACTTGCCCCGGCTCAGAAAAATAATTAATCCTCCGGTTCGCGGCTCGAAACGGGAGAAGATTACGATCGAAAAAGAACGATACTCACCGGCACGAAGGACCCCTCTCTCTCTCTCTTGCGAGGATCATAATCTTCGATTAATAAAGGGCTCGTAAAGGGGAACGCGAGATCGATCGATCGGTCGGTCGCTCGCTTGGTTATGCGCAACAAATCGCGGGATACGCGGCCCGCCACGCCGCTGAGCCTGTTTGTACAGCGCGTGCAAATACCGGCGAAACGTTTGTCGTGTTATTTCTTCGGACTGATTTCTCGGTAGGACTTGTTGCGCAACGTTCCCGGTAACCAGTCGGGATCAGGACGTGCTTTTTCACCGGTCGATTTTAAGGATTCGTGACGGATATTACCGGATAATGGAATTCCAAGGCTTCTGTAAATGTTTGCAATTGTGCGTCCGCGGGGCCCGCCTGTGCCAGAAAGACGATAGCTTGGTTTAAGTATGATTGAACGGAAGAATGCGGTTTTTATAACGTTCACCTTTCAGCCCTTTCAGGATCCGAAGTAAAAGTGTAACGTAAACAAGATTTCATTTACTCTGCTTGGTTTTTGGTCAAGGGTTTTATTCGACTGTTGTTGTAGCGTGTAACGTTGTAATTAATTTTGTGGAAACAAATTGTTCTTGCGATGAGTTTGAAAATTCAATGAATCGCATTTGTGATTGCTGGGCTGCAGATTTTGATTGCAGTTATTTCAGAAAATCTGCAATTTAAGTAGCTGAAACTTTACATTCTCTATTTTAAAATTCATACATGTAAGAATTTATTTATTCGTTTATACCGTACATAGGTAGTCGTAAAAGAAATGACGAGACAAGAAGAGAAATCAAATAAGAATCTACGTTTTATTAATCTCTCCGCACCTTAATTGTTACTTGTTGTACCATGAGTAAGATTTTAAAATGATATCTAGTCAACGATCGCGTCATGCTTCTAACAGGAAAAATTATCAACAAGGAAAATCCCTGGCAGCCAGTCGAAGGTTGCAGTTATTATCGAGAATTTCTCGTAAATAATTTATCAATCGATTTTTCTATATTCTCCCGATAGAATAGCGATACTCTACCGGATTCCAGGTAAAAATCGACTCGAGCTATTCCGTTGGTGTTCTCGAAGCCGGAACCGGCGCGAGTGTTTCGCGCTAGGTATGAAAGGTTGACGACGCGTCCGTTGAATAAAACGAAACCGGCGGCGTTGGCAAGGTGGCACGGTGCATAATTAAAACAAACAAAGAATGCTCGGAAGCGCAGAATCGGTCAGTGGTGGGGTCCTGTCGTCCTTGCGGTCGAGACCCTGATTCTCGTGCGCAGGAACGAAACCCGTGTGTGTGCGCGTCGGTGCAGTTTCCTCGGATAGCTACCGTGCACGATCAAGTTCCTGCATGTCATAAAGAATTCGAAGTGCTCGCATAAAATGTACGGAGAGCTTCCTTATTTCGTCCTTCTTGAACGAATACCGTAAGAATTTTAAACGTCATCATCAAAGGGAATTATAGTCGTGAATCATAATTATAGATAATCGTGGAAATAATGAAGAGATGACAGGCTTTTAATGTCTGCTGATTTTATTTATGAATTACGTTTCAAAGACCTGGTGTACTATACGCTGAATTGATCGATCAATGGAGTAGATTTAAGATGCAGTTGAACTACCAATAGCATTATAGAGGACTCAAGAATAAATTGATTTATCAATAGTATCATAGTAGAGTGAAGATTGAATTTCTTTACCAATATCATCATAATAGATTCAAGGTTGAGTTGACCGACGAATAGCATCGTAGTTGATTTAAGATTGTGTTGATCTATCAAATTGTAGCTTAGTAGACTCAACACTTAATTGATCTACCAGTATCATCATAGTAGACTCAAGATTGAATTGATTTACCAATAGCATCATAGTAAACTCAAGATTGAGTTAATCCACCAATAGCATCATAGTAGACTTAAGATTGAATTGATCCACAATAGCATCAAAGTAGAGTCAAGATTGAATTGATTTATCAATATCATCATAGTAGACTCAGGATTAAATTGATCCACAATAGCATCATAGTAGACTCAAGATTGAATTGATTTACCAATAACATCATAGTAGACTCAAGATTGAATTGATCCACAATAGCATCAAAGTAGAGTCAAGATTGAATTGATTTACCAATAACATCATAGTAGACTTAAGATTAAATTGATCCACAATAGTATCATAGTAGACTCAAGATTGAATTGATTTACCAATAACATCATAGTAGACTCAAGATTGAATTAATCCACAATAGCATCATAGTAGAGTCAAGATTGAATTGATTTATCAATATTATCATAGTAGACTCAGGATTAAATTGATTCACAATAGCATCATAGTAGACTCAAGATTGAATTAATTCACCAATAGCATCATAGTAGACTTCAGATTGAATTGATCCACAATAGCATCATAGTAGAGTCAAGATTGAATTGATTTATCAATATTATCATAGTAGACTCAGGATTAAATTGATCCACAATAGCATCATAGTAGACTCAAGATTGAATTAATTCAGCAATAGCATCATAGTAGACTTCAGATTGAATTGATCCACAATAGCATCATAGTAGACTCAAGATTGAATTGATTTACCAATAGCATCATAGTATACTCAAGATTGTTGATCGACGGTATACCTCTAGAATCTAAACCTGACGATTCGAAAGTGTAGATCAAGGTCCATCGGTGCTCATTAGCATGTTCATCGCTGATAGATCTGCAAATGTTAAAAAATTCTGGAAAAAGCCACTATATGCGAGAATTCTTGTTACATGTATCAGCGCAACTAGTTTCTTCATCAGATGCTATCGATCGATGTCAGATTCGATGTGCAGCCGACGAAGGAATGGCGGAATGCACCTATGCTATCATCGATGACGCGTATCGTGCTGGATACGTGCACCAGGGATCCGGGTTTGCAGTGATGGTCACTCGAATGCACTTACGATCACAATACGCTAGACTATTCCCCCATTGTTGTCTGTGAAATGTACACACACACACGAACATTATGCAAAACGCTCTTAAACATTTTCCTATGTTTTCTGTGGAAGTATACCTGTGAAGAAACTGTCTAGACAATCGTTCTAGAAAAAATGAACTACACTGTTTTATTTGAGCAAAATCAACTTAACATTCTTTGGGCTAGGTTAGGGTTAGTTTCCAGTGACGCAATGGAATGCAACAAACCGGTGATGTAAATAGTGAAACATCATCGGCGAAACCTGTCGAGCAGAGCGGCGCGAAGAAAATGTCGGCGTCACGTGCGAATCCCCGACACAATAGCACTTGTTCCGAGGTGATTCGAGGGTCGGTTGGTCTGACGGCCGAAAAAGCGACGCGTCGGATGATCGATCTTCCTCCGGGGGCCGAATACATCCTTTGAATATCACGGTGCTGGAAAGCTAAGCCGTAGTTGGGCGGGAAAAGCCAGCGGGGAATCTCTTCCGCCGACTGGATGACCGATGGACAGGCAGGAAAGGTTGTTCCCGGATATTTATAACAGACCGCGAGCAACGCCACGATAAATCAAATCGGAGGGGGAGCCCGGGGATGAACCGGACCCCGTTTCGGGTCGGATCAGCTTTCATTACGAGGCCGAACCAGGGCTACGGTTCCCCTCGAAAAAAAGGAACTATGAACTTGATGGAGAGAAGAAGCTGGACCGAGCAGAAGGACGCTCAGGGCCACGATGAATGCCCGGCGAAAAGAGCGGCCGGGCTCATCTACATTCCTGAATATGAACGACTCTCCATGATCAACGTGTCTCGCGATACTCCACACTGATACATTTCGCGTTTGTGATTCCGATCAGCCGTGAATGCGCGATGACTCGAGCCCAACACGCGACATATACTGTCATTATCATCGTACAAGCTTTGTCATTACGGCTAACTGGCCAGCACCCTCGAAAGCCACCCCGCTAATTGAATAATACGGTGAACGATCTCAACACACCTTCTTTTTCTGGGATTATGGTCGCGAGGATCTGCTAATCTCGAGATCACCTGGCGCTGTCGATGATTGCATATTGATGATCGTATGTAGTTTTAAAACGACCTTTTGGTCCAAGACCCGTCGATCTTCTTCAAGGTATTAGTAGCGATTGAAATTGTCAATAATGATTCAATTATTTGAGCAGCGCAAAATTCATTTATTACTAAAACACATCAGTAGGTACACAGAACAGAATAGTTGAGGTAGTGCAGGATCTTATACCAACGAAAAAGATAATGAACCAGGTTTTGTTTAGTTAAGGTTTTAGTTTAGTTGGGTTTTGTTTAATAAAGAACGAGAACAAAATTTCGTTCTTCGATCAATATAATAATTTGTAAATAATACATGAATACTCTTGTATTCCTACACTCTTTCACTGTTCTAAATCGTAGCTATTCATGTTTGTTTTAAACGCACAAAATCCGCAGCCTAATAGAGAACAAGAAAATAGAGAACAAGAAGAAAATTTTTCGTTCTTCGATCATTATAATAAATTGTAAATAATACATGAATACTCTCGTATATTCCTACACTTTTTTCACTGTTTTAAATCTTAGCTATTGATGTTTCTTCAAAACGCATAAAATCCGCAATCTAATGATAATTAACGAATGTGATGAAAAATGATGCCACATTAAAGCCCAGATATTCCATTGCTTATGTATTAATACATACTTCGGAAAATGTATTTTTGAAAATGCTTTTCGAAAAGTTGCATTGGAAGAAGGATTATAAAATTGACGCGAGGAGGAGCAAGTAAACGAAAAAAAATGTACGATGGAAGGGAATCTTGTGGGGGACAAACCCGCTCGCGGATCCTCTGCCGGAATGCGCCGGGCGTGTAGGCATCGATAAAGCTTCGCTTAACCTCCGCCTGTCGGGGCGCATTACTTCGAATGACTGGCAACCTGTCAGAACGGGGTTATGCGCGCAGCGAACGCGTGTGTAATGACGGGTTTTGGGACGTTCGACGGCGCCCTCGATGATGGGGCCCGCTTCGATGATGGGCCCGCTCCACCCAACGGTGCAGCAACGCTTTCCGCGTTGCGGAGCCCCGAAATTGCCGAGCATTCGCGTAATCACCGGTATCGGCGTCGATACGCCGATTCCTTCGACCGCGAGTCCGAAACCGCGCCGCAACTCGCGTTCGCTTTGACGGTGTCGGTCCCTTGGGAAGAGGCTCGATCCTTTTGTGATCGGCTGTTACGATCGCACGCTATATTTAGCTTGCGAAGCCGTTCGGGTCGCCAATGTTGCGTTCTTTTGATACGGATACGCGTTCTGCGGTCGCGCGCGGGATCCTACAACAATTTTCTACTTTCCCAGGCTGCAATTTTCGCCGCGTTCGTGACCAATTTTGGTCGCCAAGCAACTTTGATCGCGTGCAACAATAATTACTAAGGATTCAGAATGAACGTTCTCCGATCTTCGCTGCATAGCGTATCTGATACAGTTCACAAATCTGGTATATAATAAAAATTTTTAATAATAATTTCACACTACACTACGGATGTATTTCCTTACTATTCTAAATAATGTTTATTACCACGTTTTTATTAGCTCGCTTTCTTGTTTGTGTGTTCCGTGACAAATTTTGCAATTGATTTTAAACTAACTTCCTGATGAGCTAGAGACTTGATATTTAGGGAATTAAAAAGTCTTATTTTTCTGCAAACATTGTTTGAATTTTTTAAAATATTTTTCCAATTCTTTCATCCCGTTCAAAAGAATCATGCAGTGTAGGGTTAATAAGAAAGTAGTACAATGTTCCGGGATTCTACTGATGCTGTAAGCGTACATCGATTTGATTTTGTTCTCCATCACATTTCATCACGTTTCGATATCCACCACTCCACAATATCTGTACCCTAAGAAAAATTGTAGAAATCTATTTTAATCAATTTAATGCATCAACAACTTCACGCGAAGAAATCACGTTGAAGCTGGCACGATCAGCTTTTTTGCTTTCAAAGATGATACCACTCGTGCCGGATTATCGGCATTCTACCGTACATCGCTGGAAAAGTTTGCGAGGTAGACAGTGACGAAGCGTGGTCGTCTTCATGGCGATTGTAATGTCCGTAGAAAAACGACTTAGTGTTCCCGCGGTCCATTATACCGGGCAATTAAAATCTTCTTCGATTCGACGGTAGAACGCATTAACGGACACCAATAAATTTCTTCTACAAAGCGAGGGAATCATCGATAGGTCCTGGTGAATTCCAGAAAGAGATGAATAAAAACCGGGCAGCGATACGACGGTGTAGCGGCACGAGGAATTTTACGAGGTGTAGAAGAACAAGCTGGACACGAGGGTCCAAGCCGAGATTCGGCTCCTCCGGATACCTCGATTGTAAACGAGACTTCGGCACGGGTTTCCTCTTTCTTCATGGCCTGTTAGCTTCGTTCCATTCTGCCCTCTCACTGGCCCGGCTCTCTCTTTCTCTCGCCCCCGTTGCCCCCTCCCCCGTGGCCGCGGAGAGTTCTTTCGGGGTCCCATTTTACTCTCGGGGGCCCCGCGGCCTCGTTCCGGAGGGCCCCCATTGTCCGCGCCGCGTTTTAAGATGCCGCCGCTGGCTTTAATGAGAATTTTAATTACCCAATCCCTGAGCTCTCGTGGGCCCTTATAAAACTGCCCGGGACTCGTGGTGGTCGATTACTCTTGCGCAAACAGCATCGAAATCCTTGTGGGCCCCTTCGTACCCCCCACTCTCGGTCCCATTCTCGTCGTCGGTCCGATACATATTATTGCTGCACCGATCCGAGGGTGTTGATTACGCGAACGCGCGACTAAATTACGTCAGAGTACAACCCTCCCCATCTCACTCTCTCTCCCCCTCTTTGTTGCTGCATCCGAACAGGCGGATCGATTGATTTCAAGAGTACAATGAACACAATGCTACCTGGCCCGGCTCGACGAAGGGCGTCTTTCTTACCCGGTAAATTGAAATCCAATTTCGACCGGCTAACCCGTTCACAGAGCCAAGTGGATGTGACCGTGCATTCGTTCGGGGTTTAAGTTATTGTTTGTCCGGCTCGGACACTGCGAGAAACACCGAGTCCGTTTGAACGATTTAAACGATCCGAGCGCGGCCCGCAGACGTAATTAATCGGACGACTAAATGGCTCGACGATTAAATGTTTATCTTGCAGTGCGCCGATTGTTCGCCGGTACAAAAGGAACAAACGGTCCGGTACAATTTAATACGCTTGTTCACACTGTATTTTTTTCTTGTTCGGAAATCTGAACTATTTTATAAATTCGATTCAGCTGTCGATAGTTAATACTCGGTTTTAATCAGCTGGAAGCAATGTAGCTCGAAATCTTTCAACCCTCGTACGTTCCCGAGGGTGAAAATTCATGGATTTACCTTTCTCACGTATTTTAAAACGATAGATTTATTTTTGTAGATTTTGTAAAAAATATTCTAGATCTTTCATGCAACTATGTCTGAGGAGCGTATGAGGGTTAAATGTTTCTCGAATATACCAGGTGGAGCATTTAAATGGGAACACCTAAGTATCTCGGTTTCAAAGGGCAAATTTGATGATGGTAAAATTTTTTTCTCAAGTTCATTTTTTTACAAGATTTCAAGATCGTCGATATTTTTTTTAATGGAATCATATACGTTTTTGTTTATATTCTTTTAGAGAATAAAATGACAAATTCAACAGCCTGTCATAATATATGATTCTGCTCATCTGGTCTCAAATCTTGTAAAAAAAATTAGCTTGAAACAGTACAACTTTATTCTGTGGAGATTTTTTGTACGACTAATAATAACCGAGATATTTAGGTGTTCCCATTTAAATGGCCCACCCGGTATATATTGCTAAAAAATTCATGTACAAAAAATTGAATATTCTGAACCGAAGGTAGTATTTAATTCATCTACAACATATAATGTACACATATTCGTAACAAAAGCGTGTATAAAATATCATATAAAAAGCATAGATAGCATAGATAGCGTGAAATAATTTGGAACCTCTGCGGAGTGGATAGATCGAGAATGGCGAAGAGATGCGAGATCGGTTCGATAAATTACAACATCTTGTCGTCGTCGACGGTGTTCTTGAAGCGCTGCAACCATGACGCGTACAGCAAACTCTTCTCCGGCCTCTCGTTCACTGCCAGATACGGGCGACAATGTTGCTCGTTAATCATCTTATCAATCATTACACCATGAAACTTACATTCTTTCTTGATCGAGGACATTACAGGAGCGGTGGTAACGCTCTTGATGGAAGTTATCGTATGCATCATGAACGACCTTGACGATTTCAAGCCTGCAGGTCCCACCGTGGAATTCCCGAAACCTGTAGACCCTCCGCCAGACTCACCCTCATCTTTCTTGGGGGTTGCTGGCTTCTCTTCGCTGGCGTTCGAAAAATGAGCCGAATTCCCTTTCGGAGGTTGATGTCTGATCGTCCCTTTGAACGGCGCGAATCCAGTTTCCTTGAAATGTTTCTCTAAATTCTCTGTAGACATTTTGTCCGATTTCCTATCGATGATTCGAGATGTAGCCGGGCAGGAAAGAATCCTCGATTTCTTCGATGGAGAGTTGTACGTCATGGATCCTCCCGTTTCCGTTCCTTTCAAGAATATCGTTCGCGTTTCCTTTTTATCGGAAGGCTCCATTGGTTTCAAAGATCTTGCACTGTCACCAGTTTCTTGTTTCTTCTTCTTCGAATCAGAAGTCCCTAGAGCATCGACAGCGTCTAAAGATTTCTTCTCACTTCCTGATGACCCCTTTGGCAAAGAGTCTTCTAACTTCCCAGAATTCTTTTTCACAAGGAGACTCTGTTTCTTCGGAATCGTCTGGTCCAAGTTGATCCGAGGCACGTATGGTAGATTGCTCGGCCCCCGTTGCGTTAGTTTCTTCGCCACCGAAATTCTATCATCGCTCTTCGGCTGGCTCGGTACACCATGATTCTCCATTGGTTTCTTCACCGAGGAAATCTTCACTGGTTCGACAATCTTCGATCGACTGGCTATCACTTTCGGCTCCGTCAGCGTCTCCTTCTTAACCGAGGATATCTTCACAGGATCGATAACCTCAGGCTGTCTAGCCGTTCTCTTGGTATTCACCGATTCTTTTCCTACAGGCTTCTCTTTCGTTTGACCAGGTCCACTTTCCTTCATTGCTTTCTCTGAATCGGTCCTTTTCGTTTGACCGACCACTTGCACGTTCTTGCCGCGGTATCTCAGCGTCGTCTCCGACGGTTTCCTCGAGGGCACCGTCACTCCGTAATCTATCAAGGTACCGTCTTTCCGTTTCTCGATCGGTTTCATGGTCTTTAGGATCTCCGTCATTCTCCGATCGCCAGGTGGATCCTTTCCAACCGGGCCCCTCATGTGCTGTGCTTTCGCGACCCCAGATGCCGAATTAACTGAAACACCAGCAGATCTATTAGCGGATCTCTCTACTTCAGCCCCTTTGGCTAACGAGTCTGATTTTGTCTGTACGTTTTCGTGTCTCGATCGCGTCGCGTCTCCTTTGGGCTTCTTCGTCTCCTCTTCGACTTCCGGTCTCCTCTCCACGTCCACCGTCTGAGGTTTCACCGCCACGAATTTCACCGCTTTCGGAGGCGGCACCGAATTGATCTGCGTGACGGACCTCTTAATCGCGGACGTTTTCACAACGCTCCTGGACCGGTACACCTTCTTCGTCATCCTACTCTTCAGTTTCACGGACTTCGTCGCCTTCCCGTGCACGTAGCTCTGCGAGCTCGTTACCCGGACCGGACTCAGCACCTCCGACGACTTTCCAGTGACTTCAGATATGTTAGCATCTTTCCCAGCTGCGATCGTCTTCGCAGAGTCTTTAGGGTTGCTCAAGACCGCGCTCTTAGACTGCGCTGTTGAGTCTTCTCGAGGCTTCTTCACTTCTGCAACGACATCCACTGTTTTGCTCGGCGCTGCTTCCACAGATTCTGCCGCATCCTTCTTCTTGATCTTCTTGAACGCCTCCTCGGAAGACCACCAGGGTATCATTTTCGAAGGCACTCGGTTCTCTGTACCCTCCTGTTTAGGATTCTTAATTTTCGTGTCCCGAGGAGAGTTCCTCGGAAGCTGATTCGTTCCTGAATTCACACTTTGACTGAAACCCATGTTCATAGTCTCTGCTGGCTCCTTAGGATGCTCTTCTAATCTCTCCATGTTCGTCGCTGCCGTGCCATCAGGTTTGACGGGTGAGAAAACGTTATGCGTTCTCGGGGGAACAGGAGCCTGACTGGGCGGGGTAGATCGAGGTACTGGTGGAGCACTTTGTGGTTTGACTCCGACGTCTTTCGGCTGTTGCACTTGCGGGCCGTTGAACTTCGCGTTTATATGCAGATTCAGGATAGCTGAAGGATTCGCCGGTGCTCTGGCTACCTGCTGAGTGTAGTGATTGTGCGTCCTAGCATGGTTGTCTTTGGTCGGTATCCTGATCTCTACTTTGTCCATAGAGCTGACGACATCCAGCTTGTCTGCTCTGGCGAGGATGCTCTTCAACTCCGACACCGGCTTCCCGTTGATGGAGAACTCGATCTGCTTCACCGGGACCGTGTCCTCGCTGATGGATATCTGCATCGAGCCGAAATCAGATCGAGCATCCATGTTCGCATTCTTCTTTGAGGAGATCACCACCGAAAGGTGATCCTTGGCTCCCGAAGTTCTCGCAGACAGCTCGTCCACGTTGATAGCCACCACGGACTCGTTGTGCGAAGGTGTCATCCTCAGCTCTATCTGTGGTTCCTTGCCTGGATTCGTAGTCGCCGACGATTGAGCGGAGCTCTGCGACGTTGTTTGTCCTCGTTGAGTGTTCACAGGACCTCGTCTGATGTAGTCGGCTATCGGGTTCGTAGGCTTCTTGCCAGACATCTCCGTCAGTGGAGAGTCCTCCTCCAGATGAGTGGACGTTTCGTGAGCGAAGTTTTCCATTTCCGATGTTTTTCGTCCGGTGTGCAACAATTTTCTGTCCGCGATACTCTTCTTGTGCGCGCTGACCACCCTGTCCACCCAATCGCCTCGCTCCTCCAACGGCTTGGCGTCCATGTCATCCTTGATCGTCGCGATTCGCTCCGGATCCTTTATTGTGAAGCCTGCTTGGCCGACCTCCCTTTTTACGGACGCCCTGTCCTCCGTTAAACCGTCCGAGATACTTTTCTTGCTGCACTCGACGGTCTCTCTTGCACCGGTGCTCCTTTCGTCCTTCAACGACAGGTTGCTTAACTTCGTGGAGACGTGGCGTCTAGGTACCATGCAACTCCCCCATCCACGAGGATCGATGTTCATCGAGTTACTATACTGTTCGATTATCATTGCGTACGAAGATATTCTCTCCACACTGGAAGCATCCCTTCCGGTAGGTTCTATGATGTCCTCGCGAGGATTCTGAGTGTCACTGAGTATCCGCGAGGTATCTGTACTGAAGTTTGCCTCTTGGTTTAGTAAGTTGGGACCAGGCTTTATTGAAACGATGGAGGCCGAGCTGAAGGGACTTCTACGAGTTCTGTGGATCGTCAAATAATTTATTATAATAATAATTTATACTTCATATAAATTGAACGAATTATTATATTTATAATATTATATGTACAATATTGTATGTATAATATTATGTGTACAATATTGTATATATAATATTATATGTACAATATTGTATATATAATATTATATGTACAATATTGTATATATAATATTATATGTACAATATATGTACAATGTAAAATATTATATGTACAATATTATATGTATAATATTATGTGTACAATATTGTATGTATAATATTATATGTACAATATTATATGTACAATAT